>SNQJ01S0273081.1:0-11588 GCA_010110895.2 Picea sitchensis
CGATCTCGAAAAAACTTCATTTAGGCCCTCAAAATGGCCCCGGAAGTGAAAACCTGCTAAAAATAGTAAATTGCCAAAATGGCCAGAAAATTGTTTTGAGCCATTTGGAAAAGGTGGGTGGCCCCCGATATCCACCTGGATCAGGTTGTTAGTCAAGTTGTTAGACGGAATAAATTCTTAGAGATTCTCATGGGAAGGAGGCCAACTCGCATCTCCAGTTGTGCCCTCCATTTTTGTTATAAAGAGATAGATGAAATGATTTAGTAGGTTCAAATGGTTGAGAAAGGATCCCTTATACTGTAATATTTTGATGAAATTATTGTGAACTGGTGATGTACTTGATTTGAGACATCTTGGTTAATAGAAATCAACTTCTTTTTCCACCTTATTTGCTTCAGATGCTAAAGTGTTCATGCTTTGAATGATTCACATGAATGGTTGTGGTGATATTATGATGTATGTTTGATTATTATATTATCATGATGTTTCATTAATGTCCTTAAGTTCTAAACTCAAGAAGATATTGTGTTAAGAGTCTTTCTTCCTTAGGTTGTTTTCAGACCTGATGTTTACAGCAACCCCTACATTCCTCTCACTGAAGTCTTCCCTCTGTTCATACTTACTGATTGAAGTTAGACAAGACCTTGATTTCTCATGCATGCTAGACCTGATTTCTAAGTTGGAACATTATCATCTTGAGTATTATCCAATTGACCCCTCAAAACTCTTTTACATTCACATATAACCTAATGGGTACCAGGCTTGCCTTCCATGCAATCTGAAGGTGATTCCTAGTGCTAACATTCTTGGAGTCGTTGTCGGGGAACAATTTGAATACTTTTCCCTGGGATTAAATGACACAGCTTACTAGTTCTGAAGGTGCATTGGAACTAAGTATTTTGAAGATTACAGATTGCACCTGGCGACTCCATTGTTTTAGTTCTGACGCCTAAAGGCAGACATACGAGATCAAATCCACAACTACCTTTGGTTCCACTTGAGGCTGACCCAGAGAAGATAATCAAGAAGGGAAAGGCTTCCCAAAAAAGATTTTTTGTTGTTGCTACAAGTGCTTCTGGTCAGTTGCCTGATTCCACTCTTTATACTCCAATTGTTATATCAAGTAAGCTTTCTTAACCTTCTGTTGAAGTATCTAAGAAACTTGATTTTGAAGAGTTTCTTGTCAAATACTCTTGTTTTGAAACCAATTTGAAAGAAGAAATCATTGACATTATTTCTTCCCCTAACATTGAAAAGTGTTTCAGTCTTGATAGTTTTGAATATTTCCCTAGTTTAGGCTTTGCTACCCCACCTCCTGTTAAAATTTTTGCTTCCAAAGAAGTGGAAATTTCGTCCCCTTTATAAAGTTTACCATCTTCTTCCAATACTTAGCCTTCTCTTATGAAAAATGAAACCCCCCTTTCATACTTTCCTTCTTCTCCTAATATGCACATAGTCAAGTCCCCTTCTCCTCCTTGTTCACCAAGAGTTCAAAACCAAATGGCAGTTGTTAACCCCCCTAAAAATAGGATGGATGCCATAGTGGCTACAAGGTATGCCCCTCTTGTCTTACCTCAACCAGTGAATGCTCTCCCTCCTGGAGATTATTTGAAATACATGCTTGAATTCATGGGAGAAGAAGATATAACCACTAAGGAACATCTTGCTTCTTTCTACAGTTATGGAGACAATCAAAACATTGAAAATGAGGATGTGTGGATGAGAGTTTTTGTCCAAAGCCTTTTTGGTGAGGCTAGGAAGTGGTTTAGGGGTCTGGCCCCTGGATCCATTACTGGCATTGAAGCATTAGACGAGGCCTTCTTCAGGCACTGGGGGGACAAAAAGGACTTTTTGTACTACATCACTGAATTTGGATCCCTAAAAAGGAAAGGAGAGTCTGTCTCTGACTTTTCTAAAAGATTTAACAAAATGTACAATAATATTCCTAATGAGATAAAACCCACCGAAACTTCTGCAAAAATCATTGATGCCAGTGCCTTTGACCTCGAGTTTTTCCTTCTACTGAGAGAAAGAAGATCGGCCTCCTTAGTTCATATGCAAGATGTTGCCTTGGAGGTAGAATCCAATATAGTGGCATATGATAAACTCAGGGGAAAATTAGATAGGGATAGGAGAAAAAATAGAGTTGAAGCTTCAACTTCTGACTCCCCTGTTGTCCATTCTGAAGTAGATGAACTAAACAAATTAGTAAAATCCCTTTCTACTGAGATTGAGAAGTTAAAATTAGAAGGAAAACATACATATAGAAATGCTCAAAATGTTGATAATAGAGGTAACTTTAGGAGACCCAATAATACTCCCTAGATCCTTCCCAGAGATCCTAGAAATAGAGAGAGAGAGGACCAAAGGGTACAAACTCCTTTACAGAATAATATTGTTGTTGATGAAGAAGGAGAGGAAGAAGAAGTTGATCCTGAGATTCACTACTTGGGTGACACATTGCCATCCTCTCACTTGACTCAATCTACATATGAACAATCATTGATGGACATTCAAATCAATGAGCTAAGTAAGGGAGAGAAAGCCAAAGAAAGTACTTCTAGATATAATCTAAGATCCAAAAAAAATGAGGAAAAAAACGATGCTTCTGATCAGCCAGCCCAAAAGGAAAGCTCTTCCAAGGCTGTGACAGTTAGCAGTAAGGAAAAAGATACTCAAAGTCCACAAGTGCTGGTCAAAAATCCTACTCCTGAAACCGAAGAGATCCTGAAGTCTTATTCTTCCTTAAGCTTTGAGAATGAGATCCAAAAAATAAAGATCCTTGTACCTTTTTTGGAATTGATAAAAAATGAAGAATTTAAAAAATATCTCTCCAAAATGTTACAGCCTGAAGCCTCTCAAAGTGCCACTGATTTAGTAAATCTACAAGATGAAAAACCAATAGTGATCTTGGGTCCATTGATAGAATATAGAGATGATTCATCCACTCCTTTCTATACATCACTAAATATTCATGATAAAGTGTTGCATAATTGTTTGATGGATTCAGGGGCATCCCACAATCTCATGCCAAAAAATGTTATGGATGAACTTGGGATAGAAATCAAAAAGACTTACCAAGCCTCATATTCTTTTGACTCTAGGGAAGTGAAGTGTCTTGGAGTCATTAAGGATTTGGTTGTGACTCTATCCAAGCTTCCCATGAAAAGTGTAGTCATGGATATCATGGTGGCTGATGTTCCCCCCAAGTTCGGAATTCTCTTGTCAAGGTCTTGGATAAAAAGAATTGGGGGAACCTTGCAAATGGATATCTCATATGCTACTATTCCCATTTTTTGGGGAGAACATAGAAGACTTTACAGGAAATCTCAATTGGCTTACATGATTAGTGATGAAGCAAACCCCACAAATCATCATGTTTTTTCTTTTGATACCGATTTAGGATCTAGCATTTTGCAGCTCACTGACGCTCCTGAAACTCCTCTTGAAATCATAAAACAATCTATTACCTTTTGTGAGGAGTCTCCTCTAACCACCTATGTTTGGAAGATGTTCTTTGATGGAGCCTCTTCTAAGGAAGGTGCTGGTGTTGGAGTGGTCTTTGTCTCACCAGCTCAAGAGACTATATCTTTTTCATACAAACTAGAATTTGAAACTACTAATAATGTGGCAAAGTATGAAGCTCTTGTCTTGGGACTGAGGCTTGCTAAAGACATGGGGATAGAAGAGCTATCAGTATTTGGGGAAGCTAAATTAATAGTCCATTAGATTAAAAATATTTATCAAACAAAACACCCTAAGCTTAGATCTTACAGGAATGAAGTGTGGGACTTGGTGGACAATTTTTTCTCAGCTTTTCACATTTCATTTATTCCCAGAGAAGAGAATACCATGGCTGATTCTTTGGCTGTATCAGCAAGCAATTTCAAAATCCCCATACCACCTAAACTCAAGTATGATGTAGAAGTCAAGTACAAGCCTTCTATATCAGACAATGTAAAATATTGGAAGGTGTTCGAAGATGATCCAGAACTTAAAAAATTCCTCGAGACTGTTGATGATTTTTCTGCATTACACATTGATCAGGATCATGATTTTGAAATTAATCCTCATGCTGATGTTTTTCATAATAAAATTTATAATCATCATATTGTGCAGCTACCTAGAAATCACATTCCAAAAGGACTAGTTCCTTTGGAAAGATTAGTTGACGGAAATGATGTGGCGGTGAAGGGGAAAGTGTCCACTAATGATGTTGACATAAATGAGTGCAATTTGGGCACAGAAAAGGATCCAAAATATGTCAAGTTTTCAAGCAGCCTATCAAGAGAGCAGAGGGCAGAATATACTGAGTTGTTAAAGGAATTTGTTGATGTATTCGCTTGGACTTATGAAGATCTCATAACTTATGACACCAGCATTATAGAGCACAAGATCCCATTAAAGGAAGAGACCAAACCCTTCAGGAAAAAGTTGAGGCAAATCAATCCTATGTTGCTGCCTGTCATGGAGAAAGAGGTAAAAAAGATTTTAGATGCAAAAATTATCATTCCTTTGAGGTATTCTGAATGGGTGGCCAATTTGGTCCTAATGAGAAAAAAGAATGGAGAAATCAGACTTTGCGTTGATTTCTGGAATATGAACAGAAGCTCTAAAAAGGATAATTACCCTTTGCCCAAGATGGAGCACATATTACAGAGGGTGACAGGAGCAACCATGATGTCCATGGTTGATGTTTTTTTTTGCTACAATCAGGTCTCTGTTTTTCCAGAAGATATAGAGAAGATGACATTTACCACTCCTTGGGGTATATTCATGTATGCCAAGATTCCCTTTGGTTTGATGAACGTAGGGGTGACCTTTCAGAAAGCTATGGACATAACATTTATTGGAGAGAAGGACAAGTTTGTTGTTATCTATTTATATGACATAATAGTGTTCTCTCAATATGATAAATAACATTGTGATCATTTAAGAAAGGTTTTCTTGAAATGCATAAACTTTGGTCTCTCTTTGAATCCAAAAAAATCATTGTTTGCCATGAAGGCGGGAAAATTATTTGAGCATATTGTGTCAGCTAAAGGGGTAAGGATTTATTCCAGCAGGGCTGAAGCTATACAAACATTGTCACTTCCTAGATCCAAAAAAGAGGTTCAATCTTTTCTGTGAAAATTTATTTTTTGAGAAGGTTTGTGTCAAATTTTGTTGAGTTGGTCAAGTATATCACAGCCATGTTGAGGAAAGGTAATGAAATCAAATGGACTGATGAGTCCTGTAATTCTTTTAATCAGATAAAGAAATCTTTGACTGAAGCCCCGGTCCTTATCATCCCGTACTACTCCAAGGATTTTCTTATTTTTTCTTTCGCTTCTTTTGATACAGTAGCAGCTATTTTATTGCAGAAGAATGATGAAGGCTTAGAGAAACCCATTTCCTTTTTCAGCAGGGCATTGAGAGATGGTGAATTAAAATATGACATCATGGATAAGCAATCCTATGCATTGGTTAAAGCTCTCAAGTCCTTCAGAGTTTATGTGTTGCATTCAAGATTCATTACTTATGTCCCATCAACTATTGTAAAATAAATTCTTATTCAACCTAATATAGATGGAAAAAGGAGCAATTGGATTGCTAAAATCCTTGAATTTGATTTGGAAATTAAGCCTGCCAAATTGGTTAAAGACCAGGGTTTAGCCAAGCTGTTGGCTAAATCAAATTGCTCAGCATTGGGGGTAAATTTCATCAACTCATGTTCAGAAAATCACCAGGCTAAATTGACTGATAAAGGTTCATAATTCACCCCTGCATTGGCAGATTGCAGTTGGTACATGGACATTATATTTTCTCTATAGAATTTACAGCCTCCAGATGGTATGGAAAAGAACAAGGTGAGAGCCTTAAAACTCAAATCAATAAAATACTATCTTGTTGATCAAGTTTTATATTGGAAAGACCCATTAGGAGTGCTTTTGAGGTGCCTAGACCCACAAGAAGCCCAAAAGATTATGTTTGATTTTCATGACAGTTTATGTGGGGGGAATCATTATTGGAGAACCACGACATACAAGATTCTCAGGGTTGGGTACTTATGACCTAGTTTGTTCACCGATGTTTGTGTTAAGATCAGATTCTATGTTAAATGTCATAAATTGTCTGGAAAGAAACAACTCAAGTCTTTTCTATTAAATCCTGTGACAGCTTTAGGACCCTTTCAATAGTGGGGCCTAGCTTTTATCGGGGAAATTCATCCTGCTTCTAGTGGTCAACATAGATGGATATTGACTGCTACAAATTACTTTACTAAGTGGATAGAAGCTATCCCTACCAAGAATGATTCCCACAAAGTGATCATTGGTTTCCTTGAGGACATTATGGCAAGGTTTGGGTGTCCGAACATAATTGTCACTAATAATGTTGCATCTTTCAAGGTTGAACCATTGATTTAATTATGTGAACAATTTGGAATCACATTGGTTCACTCTACCCTTTACTACCCCCAAGGGAATGGGTTGTAGAATCCTCTAAAAAAATCCTTATAAAGATCATTAAAAAGATGTTAGAGGAGAAAAAAAAGGCATGGGACTCAAAACTCAAGTTTTCTTTGTGGGTTGACAGAGTGACAACAAAGAGGTCCCTGGGCCTTTCTCCTTTCTAGCAGGTGTATGGAGTTGAGGCCATTTTTCCTTCTCAACTTGCTTTACCTGTGGAAAAATTCTTCCAAGATTACTAAGGGGAGCCTGATCATATGATCAGAAGGATTCAACAACTAGTTGAAGTGCATCAGACTTGGGAGAAACTTGTAAATAAAGCACATGATCATAAATTGAAGATCAAGCAGGCATTCAACAAGAAAGTGAACAAAGAGGATTTTCATCTGGGTGATCTGGTGCTCAAGTGGGATGCACCGAAGCAAGATAAAGGCAAGCATGGTAAATTTGAAGATTTATGGATCAGTCCCTTCAAAATCTCTGAGGTATTCTCTAATAACACTTTCAAGTTGCAGAATATGGAGAATGAAGAAGTTTTTGGTGGCCCTGTCAATGGGCATTTTCTAAAAAAGTACTTTTCTTGAGCCTTGANTGAAGATTTATGGATCAGTCCCTTCAAAATCTCTGAGGTATTCTCTAATAACACTTTCAAGTTGCAGAATATGGAGAATGAAGAAGTTTTTGGTGGCCCTGTCAATGGGCATTTTCTAAAAAAGTACTTTTCTTGAGCCTTGAGTGGCTTTTCATGCCATTGTAAATATCATCTTTCTTTTATTTTTGTTTCAATAACTGACCCCATAGGCACTAAATCTACTCATTCTTGGCAGCCCGCAAGGGGCATGCCATCCCCTATGGAGCCAATGTTATCACACTAATTGCCTTGGGTTTTTAAGTTTGTTTTCATCTTTTCCTAAACCTTATATTTTAATTTTTTAATTTCACCCCTTTTAAAAAATGTGTTTGTTAGGACCCCCTTGATAAATAAAGTGTTGAGTCGTGACTTATGTTTTGATCCTCATTCGAATTTGGACTTAGGACCATTTTTGTTCATAACTTAACTATGATCCCCCTCATGATTTGTCACTAGGATCGATTCACTCCACGAATAGCTTGATTTGACAGGCCATTTTCCTCACTCATGCCCTCGTAGCCCTGCCTTGTTGTCCTTTTCTTACTTTTCCAATCATTTTTTGAAATGGAGCATTACCCACTCATCAAGAGTTTCCGTAGAACCTTTCTCATTCATCATATTCCACCATGATTTAAGTTTACAACCTTGATATCATCTTCCTTATTTTCAGTGCCAAGATTTGGTTAAAAGATGCCTTCAAGATCTCGTATTTACGAGCTCTGATAACTGTTTGTGATTTTTGAAAAACTCAAGATTGTTGCGTTTCACAAACTCCCAGTTTTGACCAGTCGACGGAAGTGCTACTAGATCTGATGTTGAGGTAGATTTGGAGGCTGGGATGCTCATGACTTCTTTCTGAAATCTTGCTGAGGCTTCAAACAGATTTTATTCCATAGGTATTCTGTGTTTCCTCCTCTGCACATAATTTTCAAAGAGAGTTAGTGCTCAAAATATTGGATTATCAGAATTGCATAGTTGAAGGAGACCTTTCCGTACACCATTCTATCCTTGTCTCCCCTCCTTTCAAACCTGTAAATTTTAGTAACTTCATGTTGAATTCTGATACATCCGCCCACCATATCTACTAAGCTCAAAGCATCCAAGCAGTTCTATCCTCTGCATACGTAGTGCGCTACCTAGAGGCGCTGCTTAACCACATTGTTTCTCCCCTGCCTCATCTGACACTTAAGTCGGGCATTTTCTACCCAGTTTCAAAGGACAATTACAGGGTATCCTCTCATTGTATAAGTGTTCACACCTACACAAATCCAAGGAAGATATTTCCATAGCCAGTTTTATCTTACTAGAAATCGGTCTGGTTTAAGGGAAGTTTTTGTAAAAGTGCAGCCTTGTCCATTTGAACATTGACGTTAGGTCCTCCTAGTTATTACCACTCCATATCCATAAGAATATCTCATCCTAAACTATGGAGACTCCTCAGACGAATAATTCACACAAGGGGGTTAAGGTAGTTAGAACTGAACCTGTGGATATGCATCTTTTTGAGACAGAGCCCATGGCAAGAGAAGTTTTTCAAAGAGTGGGATGCCTCTCTTTCTGCCAGAATATGAAAAGAGGTCATCCTGAGGTGACAAGGCAGTTTTCCTTACATTTTGATGGTCGGAAGACCAAGGTAGGGGATTTAGAGTTTGAGGTGACTGAGGCCTCTATTTCATTTGCAACAAGAATCCCTATCACAGGTGAGAAATGGTTTAAATCCATGGCTTTGAATGCAACCTATTCCAAAGATTTCCTTAAGCCTGAACATCAAGATGGTGATTTGTCTAAAGGTGTGCCAAGGAATCAACTGATTAAGCAGTTTGACAAGATATTGAGGATCATTCATAGATACTTTACATGTGAAGGGAGGTTCAACACATTATACCAGTACCATATAAGGCTTCTGCTGCATTTTATTGGTAAAATTGAAATGAATATTCCCTACTATTTGCTAAGGAGCATAGGAAAGATGTCAGACAGGATTCAATCCAAGTCTAAGGATGTGGATACTAGCATATTTCACTCTGGATTGATTAGAATGCTAGTTCTGAAGAACTAGGTAAGAAACATATCTCATGGGAACATTTTATTATTTCTTCTCACTTCAATTTGGATATAGCAGCCACTCCTCAATCACAGAAAGAAATCCCTTTATCATTCACCATTGTTGCTAAAGAAGGTACCAGCAAGAAGAGAAAGGGCATAGTTATTGTTCAAGATTCAGAGGTCATAGGAACTAAGGAGGAAGCTTGTCATTCCCCACAGAGAGATTTTTCACCCCCTCCTCCACCAGAGTTAGAAGAAGTTCCTTCTACTACTAAAACTACAACAAAGAAAGGGAAGAAGCTACACTTCTCCTCATCTCCTCTAGCAGCCAGTACCAAGGTCAGGAAACCTTTCATAAGATCATCATCTCCTAAAGAGGTTGTTGAAGAATAGTCCCTACCAAAATCCTCTATCCTACAAAAGAAGAAAGGAAAACGCATTGTAAAGCCTATGGAGAAGAAAGAAGAAACCCTTATGCAAAAGAAGAAAGATAAAGGCAAAGGTATCAAGAATCCTGATGAGATAAACAAGGAAATTCCTATGCAGCAGGAAGAGGAGACCATGAAAAATCCTATTGATATTGTTCATGTCACTACTCCACCTGACATCCAAACATTCAAAATATTAATCAGGCAACTTAGGGATGCTAGGAAGGAGGTGGCTCAGTTGAAAGTAGAAGCCATGTCTGAAAGGGTTAAGATGAAAGAACTCATGGATGGCTACAACCACACTCTTGACCTGGAAAGTTTTGCATCAAGAAAGGCCCAACCTCTCCATAGGCAGCTCAAAAACCTTTACAAGAAGAACAAAGGCTTTCGGTCTCATAACAGGAAGCTCAAAGCAGAGTTGCAACATTTTCAAGATGAAGTGGCTCAAAGGAACTTGCAGGTATTGGTTGAAGCTGTTATTGAAAAGGAGACACCAGCAACCAAGGAGAGCATAGCTCCATTAAAGAAGCCTGTCACTGTTAAAAGGAAGAAGCTTGTTGTGCCAAAGGAGGATCCTCCTTCTCCAAGAAAGAGTGTCTGGTTAATGAAGTATCTGGTGAAAGGTGAGCTCCATTTTTGAAGATGGTCCCTTTTTGTGAGGATAAACTATTTTTGAAACACTACCTCGAACACCTATACAGGATTCTAAGTGCTTATTGTTCAGAGTTTTTGGCTTTTTATGAAGAATTAACTCCTTTGGCAGTAATAGTGCAAACATTCCATAGCGTTATGGCTCTACGAAATAGTCTATTTTTTATGCTCCACCAGTTTTCTACCTACAATGTTGTCGAATCGCCTAAAGCTAATGGTGCTACTACTACTCAAGGTTTCTACTCATTCTGCACATGTCCAAGTGAAAGTGCTACGTATTTTGATGGCGCTACCTAAATTTTGACAGAACACACAGGCGGGTGCTGCCTAAATTCGCTACCGAATTTCTAGCAGAGATGAAATTTGCACAGAGACGCACCAGAATGGCGCTACCGAAATTCACTACCTAAAATGTCGCAGAGACTGAAGTTTGCACAGAGGATAGGAAGGTTTGGCGCTACCTTTTCTACTTGTCTAGTTTTGAGGTTGCACTACATAATCTCATTAAATTTTGTGAAGGAACTACAAAATGCACTACGTAGAGTGCTACCAAAAGATACCAAGAATCTAGGAGGGTCGAGCTAACAAATTTTTGGATAGCTGATGATGGAGAGAATTGCAAAAACAACAGCTGGCAGCATGATGAAAACCACATGCCCCTGAAGGACACATGGAAAACAAAGAGTTGTGCACCAAAGGGGGATCAAGTTAGTTCTAAGATTGGTTGGATTAGTCACCAACACTTTCCCATTTTATATCATAGGTTGTTAGTCAAGTTATTAGATGGAATAAATTCTTAGAGATTTTCATGGGAAGGAGGCTAGCTCGCACCTCCAACTGTTGCCTCCCTTTTTGTTATAAATATATAGATGCAATGCTTTAGTAGGTTCGAATGGTGGAGCAAGGCTCCCTTATACTGTAATATTTTGATGAAGTTATTGTGAACTGGTGATGTACTTGATTTGAGACATCTTGGTTAATAGAAATCATCTTCTCTTTCCATATTATTTGCTTCTGATGCTAAAGTGTTCATGCTTTGAATGATTCACATGAATGGTTGTGGTGATATTATGATGTATTTTTTATTATTATATTATCATGATGTTTCTTTAGTGTCCTTAAGCTCTGAACTCAAGAAGATCTTGTGTTAAGAGCCTTTCTTCCTTAGGTTGTTTGCAGACCTGATGTTTACAACAACCCCTACATTACTCTCACTGAAGTCTTCCCTCTGTTCATACTTACTCCCACTTACTGATTGAAGTTAGCCAAGACCTTGATTTCTCATGCATGATAGCCCTGATTTCTGATTTGGAACATTATCATCTTGAGTCTTATCCATTTGACCCCTAAAAACTCTTTTACATTCACATATAACCTGATGGG
>SNQJ01S0273082.1:0-11588 GCA_010110895.2 Picea sitchensis
TTCAATGTAGCTTCTCATTGGAGCGACGTTGATCTCATTCCAGATTTTTATGTTGAAAAGTTCATTTTCTAATTCCCGGAAGTCGATAGAAAGATTACGTAGAGCCTCATTCTGTACTGAATAGTCGACTAGCCATTCTTTGACGTGATCTTGATCATATTCAAGGATGCTGTAAATTTTTTCCAAAGACAACGCCTTAAACATATCAACCTTTTTATCGAAGTCTTACTTAGTGAAGGGAAAGGAGTTAATGGTTAAGTTGGGGTCTTGAAATTCATTGGTCCTTATAGCTAAGTTTATTCTTGACAACCTTGTGAATAATTTTTCTTTCTTTGATATGGCTTGCTCACATGATTGAAAAATGAGGTGTAGGTTCTTCACTTTTTCTTTCCAGCATGCATTTAATTGACCGATCCAGTTTTTGGATGGAAGATCTTGTTGTATTCTTTTTGTTTTTGGCATATTGTTTCCAAAAGGAAGGACCTTGTTTAAGTAGAAATGTTCTTCATCTTTTAACTCCACGTGAAAATGTTTGAGCAAACTATGTGCCCTGGTTCCAAGGGAAGTGATGGTTTGTGATGTTTCCCACGCCTCAGTAACCAGTTCCATTCTTTTCTTGATATTATTCTCCACATATCCTCTACAGGATGCGAGGAGGCTGGAGGATCCTTTTAAGTTGGCTACAAGGGTGGAAGACATGGCTATTTCCAAAGGATTGGAAAGCAATGGCATATGAATCAAAGCCTCTTCCAATTCCTTGACCTGGTCCTTTCATCTAGCATTCTCGGCCTCAATGCCTCCAATGGAATTATAAAGTGCATCTCTACTCACCTTGTGAAGTTGACAAATTTGGGATGGCTGCATGTTGGCAAGGTCAACCTCTGAATGAGATTTTCCTTTCTTATTTTTTTTTCCTTTACATCTTTTTTTTCAATGATCAATTTTTTGAACTGACTATAAAAAAAATTGCTCTGGAACACGAAGGATTCATCTTCTTAAAAAACATTAGTATTGGATATGTCCATTCAACGACTATGCTGGATGACATCTCTGAGCTGATCAAGGTAGCAGAGCACACTATCCAGTTCAGGCTCAAGTTCCATGTTATCACTTTGAATTTCAGGCTCTTTTGTCTGTCCCACATTGTTTTTTCTCTTCTTGTCTACTGGAAGCTTGTGAGAATTATCAATTTTAGAGTGAGGAGGGTCGTTATATCCTCCTCCGTTTGAAGAACTCTGAGTTTCTTTTTTGCTGTGGTGGGCCGTTGGGGCGATGCTTCGGGATGTCGTACTTTTTGGAGTGTTATTCAGCGATGGAACACTCTTGTCACTGGGGCCTTTCCCCTATTGCTTGTACACTTTAGTGTTGCTTTGCAGTGTGTCTAGGTCGCCGACATCAGAAGCAGGAGCATTGTTGCTAGTGTCTCTGTTTTTGGACAGGTGTTTTTTGAAAAAACAATCATCGAAACCAAGTGTTTGTAAATGTTGTCGAAAAATATTATCGGGGTCGAACCCTCTTAGGCTTTCAGCATATCTCAGGTTGAAGTTGCTAGAATGCGCTGCGAATTTGTCAATTTTGTTGACATTTTTCAACACGAAATGCCCGACTTTCCAAGGTAGCGGAATGAACTATTTTTTTCCCTTCTTTTGCAATAGATGCAACTAGTAGTTGTATTGTCGTGCTACTTATGCAACAAACATTCTGTCCGTAATGTGACATGAAAGGAGAGTAGGTTTTTCCCTGGAGCCAAAAATTCTTATCACAGTGTAATTATCCAAATGTTCAAGTGTCCCTTTCCTGTCTAAAAAAATGGTTGCATGTTCAGATATGCGGGGAGCATCTTCTCCTAACAACAAAACTTTGAAAACAAACATGAAGCCATTAAAAACCTCATAAAAATAGTGGGAAGCCTTGTGCTTCCACAAGGCCTAGTACCAGAACATTACTGGGTCGAATTCCTAGTTGAGATTCTTGGACAGAGACAGTTCTGGAAACTGGCAACAATGTGCTATGGAAAAAACTAAGTAGGATGACATATAAAATTTCTTTTCCCTTTTGAAGATTGACAATTGGGAACATATTTCATGGGAAATTAACTTTCCCCAATAAAAAATGGCTTGTTCCTTGACTGTGAAATGCAAAATATAAAGAGCCACCCAAAAAAATGTTGTTGTAGACTCTTGTCCCGTTATTCTTGTAAACAACCATGGAATTTCACGGAATGGATTTCTAAATGAACTAACATGGAAGATTGTGATATGTTTAGGAACTACAATCGGGTCTTCCAATAAATGGAGCAAGAGGTCGAACCTGTTATTATTCTTTGCTAGGAATTGTTTGCAATCTTCTTCTCTGAACGTCAATGTTGGCTCCGATAATCTTAACATCTAGCGGAAGACATGAGGTGACAAAGAAACAGAAGAGCGGTCCCGCAGTGGAATAATTATTTTGTCTGAAATAAATGTATCGGCGCACCAAGAGACCAACTCCTTACAGTCAAAAACTTCAAGGACACATCCTACACGAGCAATCCCAGAGGTCCAAATTACTTGGTTCTGGGCGATAGGGGTTGAGTAATAAGACTATGCCCTGGACCACTAGAATTTCTGGTCCTCCCGCCCAAATATTTTCATTGTATCTCCACAGAACTTTTGTCGAGGTGATGCCATAGGTTTATGAGAACGTTGGTTTTCTCCAGACGATGGTTGAAATGAACAGTTTGAGCCGATAATGTAACTCTTCACAAAATCTTGGTTAAATTCTTATGAATGGGAAAGCTCCTCGAGCCTTTCGTTGATTAATGACAATCTGTATGGGTGGTGCATGATGAACTGTTATCTGTAAAGATTACTTATTTCATATTTAGAAATGTGAAGGTGGTGGGTACGACGAAGAGCAATTAAGGATTGGAGGTTTCATGAACATGCCAAGAGAACGACGTGCGAACGACATTTCATGATTTTGAAATCAACACTCGAAATGGATTATATAACCCCCCACAAATCTTGGTTTAATGCGTATTAATAGGAGATCTCCTCGATCATTTCACCCATCGATGACAATATATACGGTTCCTGCATGATGAGATATTAGAATTAAATGTTAGTAATTGTATATTTAGAAACAAGATATGTATATATATATATATATATATATATTAAAACATTTTATTATTATTATTATAGAAAAGTGTGAATGTCACGGAGATGGGGGAGAGAAAGGAATGAATGGAAAGGTATGAAAAGAGGTCAGACAATATTCAAATTAGGGTTACGGGGGATACTCAGGAGAGGCGAGTGTTCGACGGTCAAATTTTATGTATCGGAATTTTTGACTGCAAAACATGTAAAATGGAAGAGAGTATGATGGGGCAGTTCAGCGGTCGGTTTGTATATTTGCGGAATTTCGGGAAAGTGGCTAAGTATGGAATAGGGAAACGATCGAGAAAACACGTTTTCAGAAGAGAGGATTGAAGTTTTTGTGAACGGACCAACCCTATGATGCACCTCTTATATATAATTGTTAATAGCTAATTGCAAAAGGGCACGGGCACAGGAAACAACGATTAGGAACTGGATATTTATTAAATCCGCCAAACCGATGATCCGTGAAAGAAATTCGAATAAATGGCGAAGTATGGAAAGAAGACAGATGAGCTTCAAAATGGGGTGACAATAGTTGCACAAAAGACGTGAGAACCTGATGGTTAAATTGTATGTCTCAGAAGTTTTCAGTGCAAAATGTGTACCATGGAAGAGGGCATGATAGGTAGACTATAATACAGAAGACAATATGATCTGAGTCTGGTTGTAAATTTGTATATCGCAGAAGTCACAGTACTATTCATAGGTCATGGAACAATAGAGTCCAATCTAGAGCCCGCTTACTCAGAATCCGTGGTCGGAGAAGTGACTGGGTATGGAATGGGGAAGTAGTCGGTCAATGTCACGATATAAGAGCATGAGTGAAAACGTGGACCCACAAGTYTGCCTACCCACACAACCAAACATTTTCTAAAAAACGAATAAGTGACGAGAAGGACAAAGTTCAGGGAAAAGAGAAACACATATTTGGCTAAGTATGGAAGATGAAAAAGAGGGGCCGATATATTCACATTTGTAACAGATATACCATTTCCTGCCAAGATATATACTTGGAAAGAAGTGCAAAGGTGGCGGGCACAGAAAACTGATGGCGCCGACGATGCTCCTACATACCCCGTAGGGTCTCTGCGCCTGACCTCCCAGTCTTTAAGGATCGCTCAATGTTCCCTTCTAAGCCGAAGCGGATCTTTGGACTCCCAATGGAATCCCTGTGAAAAACCCGATCCACAGGTCCTTTCTTCACCCTGTCACGGCCTCTACATGCACCTGTGACTTTTCCCCGACTCAGTTTCGGGTTTCGGGGTTTCGTGTTTCCCGATGTCAAGAATTCCTGTTCCCACGATCTCTCGATCACCAATTTGCCGATGCACTCTCTTCCCGCCTTAGCCCTTCCTGGCTATGTTTTGGTCCATGTGACCACTAATTCATAAGACCGCAGCCTTATCCTTCTTTTGGGTTTTGGGCTCCAAAATCCTGATGTGCTCCAACTCCCATTAGCCCTCCAGGCTAGACTCATGGCCCACATGACCACTATCTCACAAGACCACAACCTTGTCTCCTTTCAGGGTTTTGGGTTTCAAATTCCCGATGCACCCCTAACTTCAATTAGCCCTCCGGCTAAGCTCGTGGTCCACGTGACCTTCTCCCTATATGACCGCAGCCATACCCCCTCATCGGGGTTTCAGACTTTTCAATGTCGAAACACATATGTCCTCAGGATTCGCGATTCCTCGAATCTCGATGCGCTCTTTACACACTAGCTCTCCTGGCTAGGCTCTTGGCCCATATGACCGTTATCCCCATGACCGTAGTCTTACCTCTCATCAGGGTTTCAAGATTTTCAATGTCGTAATGCATTGGCCCACGGGATTCCCGATTCTTCAAATCCCGACTCTCTGATATGTTGATAGCTGGCCCCTTAAACGACACTTCCCACTTCTCTAATATGCTGATAGCTGGCCCCCACGATGGCACCTTCCTCCCTGTCGGGGTTTCGGACTTCGCGATTCCGAAATGCCCAAACTTCTTGTCACCAGGATTCCCGATATCCCGATGACCAAAACACCGATAGACAACTTCCTGTCGGGACTTTCTCCGATGGCTCCGATTGCTGCCACGCGTCCTCCTCTGATGGGCGGTCCTGATAACCTCTTGGGATTTCATGACTTCTGATGTCCTAGACGTCTCGTCCCTAGGACTCGTGAAATGACAAACTTCGACTCCCTTCAGATCTCTGACACGCGTCACAAGTGAATGGACGGTTCAGATCGCTCCTCACGTTTTCGAGACTTCTGATGTCCCGACTTTCACGACCTCAGGAACTCTAATTTCCTGAATGCCGATATCCTGATGTCAAGTGTCTGGATCTCCGGAATGGATGATCGCGTGACATGCATCCTCTCTCAGATGGACGACCCAGATTTGTGCCGGGGTTTTCAAGGTGGACTTACCCGATCTCCTGTCGACGGGAATGCCGATATCCCGACTCCCGATGCCTCGATCTCCACCGCATGTCTCCACTAACGAACGGTCTAGATGATCCTGGGAATTTTCCTATATAAATTCCCGATCTCTTGTCCTCGTGACTCCCGATTTCACGAACGTCGATATCCTGATGGCTGTCAGGACTTCTGCCTGGCGTGAGAAGGGTTAAACCCCGTGCACCTCCTGTCTAATCTGACGACTGATGGAATTTGTGAATGAGATCCAACGACTCTCGATCTCTCCCTTCTGTAGGCTTCTCTTGAGCTCCTCCTGGACGTAGAAACCAACGGTCCAGATCTTCTTCTCTAGCCGGTTTGACGACTGCCATTGCTCCTCTTGAGATTCAATGCACTTTCTTCCCAACCTTGGGAGAATTTCAAAGCCAAAGGCCTCAACCTTTGCTCCTTTCTTCTCTGCGAGCTCCTTTGCTTGAGTTCTCATCGTGCGTTCTCCTCGACGCTATTCTTCCTGAGATTTTACAGACTCTGAACTCCTCCAAAGAGTTCTTCAACCTCTGCACTCCTTGCAACCTCGCCTCTGTGCTTGAAAGCACTCGTCCCTCCTGAGATTCTACACCCGAATCCTCAAGGGACTCTATGACTCCTATGCCTCTGTAGAGTCTTCACGCAGACACAGTGTTGTCTCTCCTAAGCTCCTCAACACTCAGATCCCTAAGGGATTTTGTCTTTCTTCCTTCTCCCACAGATGGAGAAATATGGATGCCCTCCTGGCTATCCCTCTGCTCAAGCAACCTCTTGCTGAGTCTGCAGGGTGTTCAACAACCCTGTGAAGATCCTTCAGTGGCCTCTTCCTCAAATTCCAGAACTCAAAGAGTTCTCTTCTCTTCTGTTCTTGTCTACACACTTACTCAATGCCCACTTGGCAGAGTATCTTCTCACATAACATCCAATAGTTCTGTCCTTCTGTGCACCTACGCACCCGCTCAATGCTCTCCTGGTAGAGCTCCCAGAACTCAGTGATTATGTTTCTTCCCTGAGATTCTCAATATAAGTCTTCCTTTGTGCACCCCTTGCACCTGCTCAATGCCCACCTGGAAGAGCTTCACAGAATCCTTAGTGATCCTGATTCTTTCTAAACCCACAAAAAAGTTCTTCCTCTGTGCACTCCTTGCACCTGCTCAATGCCCACCTGGCAGAGCTTCACAGAATCCTCAGTGATTCTGGCTTCTGTCTGAACTCACAACAGAGTTCCTCCAACTGCACCTTGTGCATGTGCTCAATGCCCACTTGGCAGAGCTTTACACATCTCACAACTAAGTTTTGTCTGCAACTGTGTCTCTCATACATAGCCTTGCCTCCAAGGTATTCAACAACCTTGAGGTCTTCCCCTGAGTTGTTGACTCCAGTTCTTGTGCCGCATCACGTCTTTTTCTGAACCCGCAGAATTCAGAAGTGCTTCAGTGCACCGGTATTCAGAGACCGCAGTACTCTGTCACGCCCTCCTGGCATGAAACCTCAAAGACCTTCACCTGAAATCAAAACAACCTGCAAATGCATAACATACATTCACAACATATAAAGAACACTCACAGACATCCATTCAACACAGAATATTGTAGGAAAAACTGCTCCTTATATTAAAATGGCAAATGCCTGTATTTACAATGGTGTTCCTGAGCACAACCTGTAACAAGGTCTTGGGTCCTTCTCTTCTGATCTCTACACGTAGACTCTCTCTACTCTTCTATCTCAACGTCTTTCAAAATGAGATCCTAAGTCTCTTTTACCTGAGGGGGCTCTTTGAGCGCTTCCCTCCAACCTACCTACCCTATTCAATTGCATTGAATGGGTTGTCTAGTCCAACATCTGGATCTAGATCTCAGCCATACAAACATTAAAGGTCGATCTACTTACGCCTGCACAAAGGCACGACTTCTATGGCTCACCAACCTACAACATTTAATTACATTCAATTCAGATTTAAATGAGGACTGCGCCTCTCTCTTCAGATTTGAATGCACGCTCTCGACGTGGCTGGCTGACGTGGAGAGATTCTCCTGCATCAAAAACAATGGCTAGGAATATGATCTGTGAGTTTACTTGGTTCTTGGTTGTATGTTTCATCTGTCAATTTGTATATTGCGGAACTCCGAGTCAGTTTTTTAGCCAGTGAGCCCGCAAGTCCGGCTATCAATTTGTATAGTGCGGAACTATGGGTGTTGTTTGTAGGACACAAAACTATAGAGGACATGATTTTCCCTTTAATATATCCTCTGTGACGCAAATGTAGTATGTGGCTCGTTTTAGCACTTTTCCATCCGTAAAAAATTGCAATCTTGAGCCCGCTAGCCTTGGAGTCCGTGTGCCAGTTTGTATATTGCGGAACTCTGAATGCTGTTTGGAGTTCACAAAAAAATAGAAGTGAAATGTTGAGCCAACCAACACGCAAGTCTACCTATCAATTTGTATATCATGGAACCCTGGGTGATACCTGTAGGACACAGAAAAATAGAGGCCCAATTTAGACAAAGGGGAAGCGCTCGGTTGAAACGCATGAATCCGCCAACTTGTGCAACAAGACATTTTCGGAAAAAAATGATTAAGTAACCAGGAAGAGAAACTACAAGGGATAAAAGAGTGGGAAAATAGAAAGGCGAAGGGCGGTTTTCGTAAGAGCGAATTGGTTTCAAACAAGCCCCATTGTTGCAAAACCATAATTTTCTACTAATTGTCAGCAAATGCTTTGTTGGAGTTTAGATTTTATTGCAACGTGTGGGTATAAGTGTGTTATTGATACATTCTTCCATGACTGTAACATATTAAATTAAGTATTAAACTTCTTGCATTATGGGTTGTTAGCATTAAAGATTAATAATTTCATGTCTAGAAACAAGAATGACGATTTTACTGCAACATTGTAATTTGGTATTGCTATGTTCTATCTACATTGCGAATATAATTGAACATTGGTTTGAAGCTGCGTGTAATCCATTTTTTGTTTGCATAAAATCATGGTGGATCGACACGATACATTTTTATATAATTGTTAGATGCTCCATATTAGAAAAAATTACCTAAGTAAATACAATATCGAAGAACTATGTGACCACCGAACCATGCCAATGAGAAGAGGCGTTAAATCCCGAAAAGAAGCAACAATGAAGACTCCAATGAATTTTTTTTTAATAAAAAATCTATTTTAAAAAAAAAAACACCGAGTACTGTACATCTATCCTTAGAAATTGGACACAGTTCTTTGGGACAAAACATTGAACGTATCTGCCGCAAACACAGGCACGGGATCTGCAGTATGCAAGAGCTATCGAGATGCTCTTCAACATGCATACAAAACTGATTACCATGACTTTTTTTTTAGGAAATCCTTGCAGTTTTCTCCTCGATGGATCATCCTATGGTAAAATGGATAGTTCTCAGAAGCTTCTCGTGAGGAAGAAGACGAAAAAATTTGCAGGGAAAATGGAATAGCCCTTAACTGAAAGTTAGGACACACCAAGAAACTGCCTCTCCACAGTCGAAAAAACTTTAGGGACACAGGTTGCACGTGCAATTTCAGAGGCCCAAATTAGTTCATTCTAGGTGGAAGGAGATGACTATTAGAAATATGCCTTGCACCAGTGGGATTTTTGGTCCTCATTCCTGAAGATGTTAATTGTATATCTAGAGAACAAGATAATAGTCCTGCAATTGAATATTTTTTTGGCTTGAAATATATCTCTGGGAGCATCAACATATCATTTCCTTACAGTGAAAGTCTTCCACCCAGAACAAACTAATTTGGGCCTTTGGATTCTTAATTTCGAGCTGCAAAGCGGCTATTGCGTTCAACGTCGATTTCTTTTTTGAAACTCCTTCTTTTGGCATTGTTAGGACTGCCATCACTGAGCTAGGAAGTTCTGTCCATTATGGTTGATTTCAATTTGGGCACAGGAGTGGGAACAATATCTGCATTGCCATCATCTATTGCCATATCATCACCCATCAGATCATCTTATTCCGGCTCAGAATCCAGGACATCAACCTCTGCGCCAGCCATCAATGCAATTGGGCAGGTTCTCTGAGCAGGCAGGGTTGCCTTGGAATTATTTGGCTTGAAATATATCTCTCGGTGTACCAAGGGACCATCTCCTTCTTTGCTCCTGGGCGGAGGGAGATGAGTAGTAATAATATGACTTGGAATACTGGAACCTCTGGCCATCATGCCCGAATTTGATTAATATATCTGGACAAAACTGTTGCCACAAGTTAATGACAATTTTCATTTTCTCCAGACGATGTTTGAAATGAAAATTGGGGAGGGATAATATAGCCTCAACAAATCATGGTTTAATGCGTATCAATGGAAGATCTCCTTGAGCCTTTCGTTGATTAATGACAATATCCAGGGTTCGTGCGTAATGAGTTGTTACCATTAAAGCTCACTAATTGCATATTTAGAAAAAATTGTGAAGGTGGCGGTGACAACGAAGAGCGATTAAGAATTAGAGATTTCTTAAAGGTGCCAACTGGCCGATGCACGAAACAGATTGCATCATGTTTGAAATGAATACTTGGAAAGGATAACACTCTTCTCCACAAATATTGGTTTAATTCATAGTAATGACAAATCTTCTCTGACCTTCCAGACATTAATGAAAAACTTAACGGTTCTTGTAGGATGAACTACTAACATCAAAGCTTAATAATTGCATATCTGAAAATAAGTACGAAGGTAGCGATGATGGCGAAGAATGACCAAGCATTGTACATTTCATCCACTCACCAACCTGCGAAATAGATTCCAAGAAATGCCTAAGTATGGAAAGCAGTCGGGCAGGTTACAAAAAAAAGGGTCAGAAGATATACCCAGGAGACGTGAGGGGCCGATGGTCATATTGCATCTCAGTGATAGATATCAGCCGTCAATTTGTATATCGCGAAATTTTGGGTGTTGTTTGTGCGTAGGGGAACAATGGAAGCGCAATGTCGAGAGGGAAATATGTATATTGCTGAACTTCGGGTGATGTATATAAAAGCATGAGACATTCGTAAAAAGGACCAAGTAAACAAAAAGCGAAAGAATACAATATGAAGGGGAATTTATTTGCTAATTTGTAAATCGCGAAAGTTTGGGTTCTATTTGCAGGCGACAGAGCAATGGAAACATAATGTTGAACCCGTCTACGCGGGAACCAGCGATCCAAAAAGTTTGTTCAATATGAAACGGGGAAGCGGTCAGTCAGGCTGGTGATATAAAAGTAACAATGGAAATTTGAAGACATGAATCCGCCAAATCCTGCACCTAGACATTTTCTGAAAAATGAGTAAGTAAAGAAAAGAAAAGCAGAGGGAAAAAGAGAAAGCGGATGACAATTTTCAGAAGCGGGAATTGTTGTAAGAAAGCACCATTGATGGTATTAACAGTAACTATGGAGTGCATTAAACATGTTAACAAGTTCTTCAATCAAGGAATATATACAACGAGCGATGTTTATAGTTTCCAGGATCTGTTTGTATAAGAGAAGCATCGAAAAGTTACAAGAAAATAAGTTTTTGTACTGTTAGCTTCACAAGTATAACAACGATGAATTTGAATTTTAATGTCCTCTCGTTCATATGATTGTTCCATTAGATTTTTCATAGTATATATTCTTTTATTTTAATTTGTTTTCTAATTTGTAGATCGCGGAAGTCAGGGTGTTGTTTGTAGGCGACAGAACAATGGAAACACAATATTGAACCCACCTATCCGGTAACTCACCTATTCGGAAAACCGCGAGCCAAGAAGTTTGTACAATATGAAACAGGGAAGTGGTCGATCGGACTGGTGATATAAAAGTAAGTGAAATTTGAAGACATGAATCCGCTAACCTCCACACCTAGAAATTTTTCGAAAAACGAGTAATACATAATAAATATGTACTTCTATAAAGTATGGACATGAGATTTTATAGAGCATGTATGGATCCCGCATTCCATACTTAGCCACTTTTTGGATCGCGAGTTCTCGGGATGGTGGGCTCAAAATTGGGCCTATATTGTT
>SNQJ01S0273083.1:0-11588 GCA_010110895.2 Picea sitchensis
ATTGTATCTTTAAGCTTATTTGACAAAACGTTTTACTCATTGTCTTTCTTTGACCTAAATATTAAAGCTTGACGTCATACCTAGTGTAGCAACAGTATATAGGTGACACAGCAACATTATATATGAGCCAAATTTGAAGTATTCATTGCATTGATATGTGATACAAGGATTGAATTTAAACATTGAATTCTCTTATGCTTTATTGAAGAAGTGATATTAATCCTTTGTCTTTATTTAGCCATCATTGACTTTGTCAATAATAGCATTTGATCATTTGCTCATATATATTTGAAGATAGTCTTTAATGCTTATGAAGTACTAACCCACTGCAAGCACATATTCTAGTTGTATTTGTATTGTCTCGCAAACAGGTGCATCATCAGTGGATCTTTCTCCTTGCCTATCTCATACTGGGCAGCAATCTGTGAAGGGAACTTCTTTGACTTGGTCCATTACCCTTTAGCCCTTCTTTAACCCAGTTTGTTTAGGGATGTCTCCCTTGGATTAGCCCTCCTAAATAGAAAGAGCTCCCCATCGAGGTGACAGTGGGTGGGGAAGCTCCTGTTACGCCGGTTTCAAGCCCTGACTCAAGCTATCGAAACCTCTCCTACAAACCGTGCGATAACACACCAGAAAGACAGTAAAAGTTTTCCTTGAATGCGTGAGAATTACTCTATAGCCACCCATGAGTTACTTGAATGCTTGCGTAGTTACTAAATTAATGGGTAGCGTTTATTTTGTGCTGTCAGAGGTGGTTCCACTGTGTAATTGGGGGTGTAATATATGTTAATGTATGGCCTTTGTGGTTGACAACGAGCTTAACAAACAATGAATCAATGTATTGAACTGACAACGATTTCAATCTCCTTTTTACAACGATTCCATTATATAAATCATGTTAGATAACCAATTTATTATGCGTTAATAAATAGCCTGCTCATATCAATAACATAAGTTAAATGGATATTTATTAACGACAGAATGAAAGCATGTTGACCAACGATCTTACTAACTGATCAACCGATAGCATATCGACAACGCCTGATAGTCTATTGATGCCATCGATTAGACCACGATTTTTACCACCAAATTTATGCCCACGATTGTACTGTCACGCGGGTGTTACTCCACACTGTTACTGCCTGAAAACACACCACGAATTTCCCTCAGGGATGACAGTGTTTGCTGTTAAAGTTTTCGATTGTCCTTAAGGGATGACTACGAGTTGCCTTTTTAGAAGCTATTCACCAGGAGGTCGGCGAATCCACTGCGCCAAGGTTGATAACACTGGCAGCAACTCCATCTTTAACCATAACTTCAGTAAAACCTCATGTTATTAAAACAGTAAATTAATGCAAAGTGGTTACCAGGTTTAGGAAACAGGAATTTCAGACCAAGTCCAGTCAATGGCATTAAACCCTTTTTTTTTAATTGACCGAAATTGATTAATGACAGATTGAATGGCAACAAGTTATTAAAAAAAATTGTTATTGAACTGGTAGTAAATTATTCAGAACTGTAACCATTTAGACAACTGTACCCACATGTGCGCCTTGCTTTCTGGACAAAATCTACACCCGTGCGTCTTGTATTGTTTTGGAAATCCTTTTATTAGATTCTTTTATTGTAGTGGTTTTTAGGGTGTAAATGTATATAATTTACCATTGTATTAAGTAATATAGATTTCTATTTGGGCCGTAAACAAAGAATTCAAGGTCCATATTAAGTAAAAGGTTTTTAAAAGTATCTTTAAAATATTCTTCAAGGATTTTTAAGATTTGGATTTTCTTTTGCAGGCAAGATTTCAAGTTATACTTATCATTAGATTTTATTATTATTATTGGATCACTTAAATGTAAGTATGTATGAGTTGTGGATTTATATGGATTAACATAGGTTGAATATGGACAAGAATTTAATATTTAAATGTTCGTCAAAGTAGAATACTTGAGAGGTCTTAAATTTTATTGAAAAGATATAAGATTTCATTGGAAGCCGATGGCCAAGATATATTTTATCTTTAGATTCTACTATAAGATATGTAAATTTTTAGGTTCAATAAAATACTTTTTGAATAATTGAAAACTGATAAGATTTGGATTTTATTAGAAGTAAGTAGTCATAGTCATACCTTCATTAGATTCCATTATTGTAACAATTCAGAGTGTAAGTGTGTATAACAGGTGACCTCATATAAAATACCATAGTTTTCATTATGAGTGTAAATAAAGTGTTTCAATGTCTACCTTATGCAAATTACTCTAAAGTGTCGACTTTAATATTCTTGAACGATTTATAGAATTGATTATTGTGGAGTGAAGTGTCCTGGATGATCTTGATGTTGTCTTTTAGCTTGTTGGCTTGGACTTGTTTGTTTTGGGGTGGGATGTAGACACCTCCATGTTCCTCAGAACAATCGCCAGCCCTGAGACCTTGAATGGTCAAAATCGACGGGAACCTGGGCTTGAGCGTTGCTTATGTGTTTTGGAGGTCCTAACCTTTGCAGGGTAGGACGGGTGGGTAGTCATTATTGTCGGTTGAATGTCAAACATTGCTTCCAGTTGATTGATGTGCTTCTAGGTTTGGTCGTCATGTTGTTTTTGAACGAGTTGCTTGCGTCAAGAATGTCGTCGTATTTCGACGTTGAGTATAATGTCTTTATTACTCTTCTACACACGCACACACACAATATATATATATATATATATTTACTTGTTACATGAGGCTTGTTGTCGTGATGAAATGGGAGGGCTATTACATGTGGTATCAGAGCAGGCTCAACCCGTGACTTGGGAACACCACGACTTTCGTTGATATGATTTGGTTATACTATAGCTAATCGAGTTGACTTGTGTGCATGCAGGTAATCATTGTTAGAGGACGCCGCGGAGGCAAACGACGAGGTGCTAGGGGAGGAGGCGCGATGCCTCCAGTAGCATCCACGCCTGAGGGGTCTAACCCCCAAGGAGACGAGCAGGTTCTCGGATAGGAGCAGATAGCAGTTGGTGATGTAGTCGAAATGATGAGATCTTTTTAGCGCATGTCTGAGGCACTAATCAACCGTTTGGACAGAGATGAGGCCAGGACACCGGCACCCACATAGGTTCCACCACGTGCTCCGGACAGTACTAGTAGTGTTTACCGTGAACTCGAGAAGGTCAAATTTCCCGAGTTCTTTGGTGCCCCGGATGGCGCAACCATAGAGGCATGGTTGGAGAACATGGCGATGTGCTTCACACTTAGCGATTATACCTCCAACATGAAGGTCCGCATGGAGGTCTTTCAACTGAAGGGGAGCACTCTTCTATGGTGGAAGACGCTCCTACTGCAGCTGAACATGGTCGTCGAAGACGTGTCATGGGAACTGTTCGAGGAGCGGTTCCGAGAGAGGTACCTTTGAGAGGAATTCATTGAGCGTCAGCTCAACGAGTTCAACGCCTTACGATAGGGAGACCGTACGGTGCCCGAATATGAAGCCCATTTTATGGAGCTGCTCCGGTATGCTCCACACCTTAACACTGAGAAACTTAAGGTCAACAGGTTCATGTTCGGCCTTAACGACAACCTACGTGCAAAGGTTAGGATTTTGATTCCTCAAACCTTGGATGATGTCGTCCAGAAGGCCCTCATAGCAGAGGAGAAGCTTATCAGCAGGGGTCAGATCAGGAATCCAACAAGACCAGCAGGGCAGGTTTCATCTGGAGCACAGTAGCATCAGACACCAACGAAAGATATGTCGGGATATCGTAGCTTCCATAAGGGATCCACTTTCACTACACCCTGACGACCAATGCCTCAGCAGCAGACACCTTATCGGGGACCACAACATCAACAACAACGTCACCCGCAACAACAGCAGTTTAGGCCTGTTCAACAGAACAAACCAGGATTCCAGGTCGATGGACCGTCATCTTCTACTTTGGGTACCAGGATTACTGGGCCAAAGAAGGGGCGTTGGACGTGTGGGGAGCCACATTACCAGCGCGACTGCCCTATGGAGAGGACCAGAGAATCCAGATCAGCTGGACCTACTACTGTGGGAGATATGGGCAAGGCCCATCAGATTCATGCAGTGGTGAATAACCGCCAGGAAGAGCATCAGTCGATTGTGATCGAGATGACAGGTACCGTCTCTGACCAGACCCTTAGTATTTTGATAGATCTTGGTGCTACCGATAGTTTCATTTCTAGTGTAGCTCTAAAAAGGATTAAGGTAAAGGAAGTCGAACAGGATGAGTTTAGCTTCGTAGAGATGGCTTCAGGAGCCAAACAGAAGGTTAGAGGAAAGGTTACGGGTTGTATTCTTAACCTGGGAGAGTTTGTCACAAGGGCCAACCTGTACGTCACAATCCTAGGATCTTATGATGTCGTGATTGGTATGGACTGGTTGGAAGCGCATGAGGCGATACTCAACTGTAAGACGAAACGATTGAGCTTGGTCGATGACGAGGGAAAGAGACGTGTGATTGTAGGATGGAACCAAGGATTTTTCCTAAGGTTTATCTCTTCCTTGCAACTTCGGAAGAGCATGCGCAAGGGGTGAAAGCTTTATGCGATCCTTGCGTTAAACGAGAAGGGAGTAGCGGAAGGTCTAGAACACCTTCCGGTGGTGAGAGAGTTTGCGGACATGTTTCCGGAGGAGTTACCTGGGATGCCACCAGAGAGGGAATTGGAATTTACCATAGACCTAAAATCGTGGACTGAATCGATAGCAAGAACACCTTATTGGATGTCGGCCCTGGAGTTACAAGAGTTTAAAATGCAACTGAAGGAGTTATTGGACCTGGGACTGATATGTCCTAGCGTGTCACCGTGGGGTGCTCCTATTATTTTCATATGAAAGAAGGATGGGTCGTGGAGGATCTGCATTGACTACTTTCAATTGAACAAGGCCACGATCAAGAATCAATATCCGTTGCCTAGGATTGATGATCTGTTCGATCAAATGAAGGGAGCGACGATGTTCTCTAAGATCGATTTGCGATTAGGGTATCACCAGTTACGGATCAAGGAGGATGATGTCCCTAAGACCGCGTTTAAGATGAGGTTTGGACATTACGAGTTTACTGTTTTACGGTTTGGATTGACAAACGCCCCAGGGGTATTTATGAGTTTGATGAATGGGGTGTTCCACGAGTACTTGGACAAGTTCATCCAAGTATTCATTGACGATATTTTGATCTACTCTCGGATGATGGAGGAGCATGACGAGCACTTGTGCTTAGTACTACAGTGTTTGCGAGAGCACAAATTGTATGGGAAGTTGTCCAAATGCTCATTTTATTAATCGCAGATTCACTACTTAGGGCATGTCATCTCCGGTGAAGGCATCATCGTGGATCCAGCCAAGGTCTAGGCTATTATGAAATGGCCTGCACCGACGAATGTCTCGGAAGTGCGTAGCTTCATGGGTTTAGCAGGATATTATCGACGGTTCGTCGAGGAATTTTTGAAGATATAAAATTCGATCACGGAGTTGCAGAAGAAGAACAAGAAGTTTGTTTGGACCGAGAAATGGGCGGAAACATTTCATAGGCTTAAGGAATTGTTGACAACAACACCGATACTAAAGGTCCCTGACATGGACACAGACTTCTTGGTATGCACTGACGCATCCAAGGAAGGCTTAGGCAGAGCCCTGATGCAAGACGGATGAGTGATCGCTTGCATTTCCAGGAAACCGAGAAGGCATGAGGAGAACTATGCGACGCATGATTTGGAGTTGTTAGCCATTGTATATGCCTTGAAGGTCTAGAGACACTACCTTGTTGGATGAAAATTTGAACTAAAGACTGACCATTGTGGACTACAACACATCTTTACGCAAAATGACCTGAACGCGCGACAAGGATGTTGGTCGGAATTGCTTAGTGAGTACGACTTCGAGATTACTTACATAAAAGGAACAGTGAACCGAGTGGTGGATTCATTGAGTCGGAGACCACGCATCTTTTCGGTGTTGCCTCTTCAGATGAATCTACGTGAAAAGACTCTAACTTTACAGTGTGACGATGATTGGTACAAAGAGGTCGAGGGTTTTATTGGACAAAACACAATGATGGTACCATGATTTGAGGGATTTTCATTTGATAGCGATGGTTTATTGAGGTTTAAAAATCGGATCTACGTACCGCCAAACGACGAGTTGAGGATGTTGATCCTAAGCGCTCATAGAGCAGTATACATGGCTCACCCGGGAGTCACAAAGATGAGGGCAGACCTTAAACCCTTATTCTTCTGGAAGGGAATGAAGGCAGACATAGTCAACTATGTGGCCAGATGTCTAGAATGTCAACAGGTAAAGGCTAAACATAGACACCCAGCAAGATTACTACAACCACATGCTATTCTGGAATCGAAATGGGAGGTCATTTTGATGGATTTTATTGTCGGTTTGCCATTGACAGCAAGGATACATGACTCGATTTTATTAGTAGTAGACACTCTAATGAAGAGTGCTCACTTTATTCATGTGCGTAAGATGTATCAGGCACCTAACATAGCTAGAGTTTTCATCAGTGAGATTGTGAGGCTGCATGGCGTGCCTAAGAGGATTATATCCGATCGAGGATCGATGTTTACTGGACGATTTTGGAGAAGTTTCCAAGAGGCCTTGGGAACCCAACTTAACTTTAGTACTGTGTATCACCCGAAGACTAATGGGCAGACCGAACGAAATAACCAAACCTTGGAGGACATGTTGCGCATGTACATGATGGACCAACAAAAGCGTTGGGAAGAATTCTTGCCGCTAGTGGAGTTCACTTACAACAACAGTTACCAGAGCACCATTAAGATGGCACCTTTCGAGTTTCTTTACGGGAGACCATGTAGGACACCTTTGAATTGGGATCAGCTCGAGGATAGGGTCCTGGTGGGACCAGAAGCAATCCAAGAAATGGAAGAGAAAATGAAAACAATAAGACAAAGGATTAAAGAAGCACAGGATCGACATAAGAGTTATGTCGTTGCGCACCATGTCGACCATAGTTACGAGGTCGACGATCGAGTCTTCTTGCGGGTTAAACCGCATAAGAGTTCGATCAAGTTCGAAAATGGAGCTAAAATCTCTCCTAGGTTCATGGGACCTTTCAAGATTGTGGAGAGAAAGGGGCCCATGGCCTATCTACTAGCCTTGCCTGATTCTTTGAGGCGTATGCACGATGTTTTTCATGTATCTGTTTTGAGACATTATAATAGTGATCCTACACATGTAATTGACATGAATTCCTTGCAGGTATCGGACGAGGGAGCGCTCACGGCTAAGCCAGTTCGCATCTTGGATCATCGCGTTCGACAGTTACGACGTCGAACGATAGATCAAGTCAAGGTCCAGTGGGACAATTTTAGTCCGCACTCAGCGACCTGGGAGGACGCATATGATATGCGCCAACAATTTCCATTTTTCTTTGATAGATAGACATATGATACTGTGATACACTTTATTTCGACATTTATACTATGAAACTTCGAGACAAAGTTTAGACCAAGAGGGGGTGTATGTCACATCTCGCTCTGGCGCACTGAGTCAACTTATTCTTTGAGGACACTTGCTCGCAAGTGATCCAGATTAATATGCTATTAAAACTTTTGATTTTGATTATGAGGTGTTATGGGTTTATGACATGTTGTTTTACCACTTTGACATAGACAGGTGCTATTGACTCGGTTTTACTGAGTGTGCAGGATTACGGACCTAGAGGATGCAGAGGCATCGATGGAACACCTTGGACTCCGGATCAAGTCAGGGAGTGATACCATTGGGGTTTGATTGTTTTTACTATGATATTAGCGCATCTGATTGGATGATATGACATGGATATATTCTGACATGATTTGTTGATGATGCAGGCTGATGATAGCTTGCCAACCAGACTCACATATGGAGTAAAGGGGTCATGCACGAATACCATAGATGTTGAGGGAGAGGTGTGGACAAAAACCCTGCCACAACCTACTAGCACTCCCATCGTGGCTCGAACTGTAGGTTAACAATTACCTATTTCGAGAGGACCCACGATGCCGTGAGGGAAGACTGCGACAGTCGCTCATGATGATTCTAAGGGGCGCGCAATAAGGCAGTGACCTTATTCCTTAGAAGCCCTTAGTCTCCCACAAGTTCACCTAACGAAGTGTTGACTCCATGGGTTATTGATGTCTACCAAATCAGTCATGAGGCGAGTGGCACCCTTGGAGCATGTAGTGCGTCCTGAAGGGCACATCGCGCAAAGGAACAAATGAGGCGAGTGGCACCCTTGGAGCACCTGGTGCGTCCTGAAGGGCACATCGCGTTGTTGATGATAGAGGGATGAACCTAGATGGACCTAAGACAAATAGCATGTTAAGTAATTTTTAAAACAATTTCCCTAACTAAATGTCGCCCAGTACGAAATTTAAGGCCTAAGTCTAAATTACGCTAGTGGTAAAATTTAGTCTTCTATAACAAAAATAGTAATAAAAAAATTAAAAAAAATAAAAACAACTTAAATAATGATTATGATCTTCGTTAAATCTTGTAACATGAAGGGAGTAAGAAATTTAATTAATTCATAAAAAAAAAAGAGGGTAAAATTATGTTGGATTAAAATTTAAAAAGGGAATTAATTGTTTTATTACCATAATAAATTAAAGTATACTAATTAAATAAGAAAAGGGAAAAAGGGTTAATTTTCACACCTGCCTTTTTGAGTTCTAAGAAAAAGGGGAAAGAGGGAAAATAAAAAAACGGGAAACTAGGGAAAATAGGTAACATAAAAAGGGAAAAAGGGGGAACTTAAGGGAAAAAGTGGAAAACCGACTCAGTAAAGAATCTACCATTTAAGAGCTTCTAATTTCAAACTGAATTAGCGATTTAATAAAAGGGAAAGCTATTAAAACCTATAAGAGAATTTGGGGACACCTAGGAGTGATTCTAGGAGTAACTCTAGGTGGGTGAGGGAAATCAAGATAATTACTTAATTAAAGAAATGAATTTAGGGAGGAAAGTAGGGGATGGGGGACACTTGTACGAAGAGGAATTTTTAGGAATTTATTTTTAAAAATTTAATTAAATGAGATTTTAGGAAAGAAAGGAAGTTTGAAACTCTATAAAATGAAAGGAGGAGAAGGATGGAGGGAGCTTCTGTTTGCGTAACGTTATGCTGCAGAAATATCGACTTGACTGATTTACTTGTGGGAGTTGGGATACCCATCTCAGAGAGGAGTGGTAGCTCGGCCTTGCGAGGCGAGCTGGGAGCTAGAAAAAATCTATGGATAGTGTGTGTGGCCCATTTGCGACTCCGGGGGCTAAGGGGGAAGAAGAGTACCCCTAGCATTGGCTGGGAGGTACTAGTGAAGTCTCGACGATCGACGAGCGGGAGCTGCACGAAGCGCGTAGGACATCATTCGGAGCGGGCGATCAGGGAACGGTACACTATCTTCATTTTTGTATGGTAGAATGTATTAAGACTTATGCTTGGATCTGCATATTTAGTGGAGAAGTAAACTGAGTTATTTTAAAAATTTGATGACTGAAAATTTGCTTAGCCCAGCTCGATGATTGTTGACTCCCATGGCCTTCATTTCTTGCATGTCCTGACCACCTGGCTGTGATTGGTTGTGTGCTTATTGGTTTCTTTCCTTTCGTTCTTAGCTCATCATTCCTCGCGTGAGTAGTCAGCCAGGAGCTTGATCTACGGTCGTCGCCTTAGCATTAAAAGACCTATGGATCTCAACGCTCTGCTTTCCTGTGCGAAGATGATGAGAGAAGGAAGAACCTGTTCACCGTCTACTCTGTTGTTGACCTTGGCTGAATGTTGTCTTGCGCCCTGATTCATTGAACTAACCCTGTAAGGTTTGATTGATGGCGAAGTTTTATTTCAACCCGACATTTTTGATATCTCGTTGTTATCTCGATTTTTACCTCGATTTATTTCTTGCTAGACATTCCCGCATTGGTTTTATATCTCGTATGTTTCCTGTTGATTTCCCCTCCTTCGGCTGCACTTCATTGACTTAGGGGCGAATATGCACAACAAACCCTTTTTATTTAATTTTTGGGCCAGTTGATTTGATTGCCCGGTGCTTGACCAGCTACACGCCCCTCATTCTAGACTGCCAGAGTGTGTTAGTTAGGAAATTTTTTACTTCGAGGTGTTTATTGAAGGGTTAATCCCTGTGCTTTAACTTGTTGGATGTTTTAACCTCTGTAAATTGATTGTTAAAACTCAACAATTGATTTTCGAATGTGACCAGCAGACCAACATCTTTAATCTCGAAGTTATTGTGTCTTAATTCTACACATTGCCTTTTTTTTTATTTACACTGGAAAGACTTTGCCTTGAATGCGTGAGAATTACTCTATAGCCACCCACGAGTTACTTGAATGCTTGCGTAGTTACTAAATTAATGGGTAGCGTTTATTTTGTGTCATCGAAGGTGGTTCCACTGTGTAATTGGGGGTGTAATCTATGTTAATGGATGGCCTTTGTGGTTGACAACGAGCTTAACAGACAATGAATTAATGTATTGAACTGACAACGATTTCAATCTCCTTTTTACAACGATTCCAGTATATAAATCATGTTAGATAACCAATTTATTATGCTTTAATAAATAGCCCGCTCATATCAATAACATAAGTTAAATGGAGATTTATTAACAGCAGAATGAAAGCATGTTGACCAACGATCTTACTAACTGATCAAACGATAGCATATCGACAACGACTGATAGTCTATTGATGCTAGCGATTACACCACGATTTTTACCACCAAATTTATGCCCACGATTGTACTGTCACGCAGGTGTTACTCCACACTGTTACTGCCTAAAAACACACCACGAATGGCCCTCAGGGATGACAGCGTTTGTTGTTAAAGTTTTCGATTGTCCTTAAGGGATGACTGCAAGTTGCCTTTTTAGAAGCTATTCACCAGGAGGTTAGAGAATCCACTGGGCCAAGGTTGATAGCACTGGTAGCAACTCCATCTTTAACCATAACTTCAGTAAAACCTTGGGTTATTAAAACATTAAATTGATGCAAAGTGGTTACTAGGTTTAGGAAACAGGAATTTCAGACCAAGTCTAGTCAATGGCATTAAACCCTTTTTTTTTAATTGACAGAAATTGATTAATGACAGATTGAATGGAAACAATTTATTAAAAAAAATTGTTATTGAACTGGCAGTAAATTATTCAGAACCGTAACCATTTAGACAACTGTACCCACCTGTGCGCCTTGCTTTTTGGACAGAATCTACACTCATGCATCTTGTATTTTTTTGGAAATCCTTTTATTAGATTGTTTTATTATAGTGGTTTTTAGGGTGTAAATGTATATAGTTTACCATTGTATTAAGTAATATAGATTTCTATGTGGGTCGTAAACAAAGAATTCAAGGTCCATATTAAGTAAAAGGTTTTTAAAAGTATCTTTAAAATATTCTTCAAGGATTTATAAGATTTGGATTTTCTTTTGGAGGCAAGATTTCAAGTTATACTTATCATTAGATTTTATTATTATTATTGGATCACTTAAATGTAACTATGTATGAGTTGTGGCTTTATATGGATTAACATAGGTTGAATATGGACAAGAATTTAATATT
>SNQJ01S0273085.1:0-11588 GCA_010110895.2 Picea sitchensis
GGATGGTGGAAGAATACAGAGACATATTCTCCTCACCTATAGGGGTACTGACACATTACCAAGTCAAGAATCCAATTGATCTCACCCCCAACGCACCTCTAAATAATGGACCAGTCTATCATCACTCACTAATGGAAAATGACGAAATCGGGTGACAGATCCAAGATTTGCTTCAAAAGGGGCACATGAGACCCAACTCCTCCCCTTACAAACGCCCGATTGTACTGGTACAGAAGAAGGATAGGGCGTGGCAACTTTGCATTGATTAGAAAGCCTTAAACAAAATCACAATCAAGAACTAGTACCCCATTCCTAGGATTGATGAACTTCTTGACCAACTTAAGGGGGAAAATTTATTTAGCAAGATTGACCTAAAGTCTGGCTACCACTAGGTTCCCATCAAACCAACTAATGTATGGAAGACAACCTTCAAATCTAAAGAAGGTCTCTTCAAATGGCTAGGCATGCCCTTTGGCTTAACAAATCCACCAACCACTTTCATGAGGTTGATGGATGATGTATTGATACCCTTCACCAACTCCTTTGTGGTGGTATATTTGGATGACATCCTCATCTTCAGAATAAATGTGGGAGGCGCACATGCGGTATATTCAGCAGGTTTTGAGCACTCTACGACAACACAAGCTATATGCCAACTTGGAAAAATGCTATTTTTGCATGAACAAGGTCCAATACTTGGGCTACATTGTTGATGAGCATGGGGTGCATGTTGATCCAGCTAATATCCAAGTCATCCATGAATGGCCAGCCCCGACCACACTGACCGAGCTTCGGGGCTGCTTGGGACTAGCCAACTTCTACCGACGGTTTGTGTTCGGATTCTCCCATATTGCATGGGCCCTCAGCTAGGTGACCAAGGGCGGTGGTAGGGACAAGTTTGTGTGGGGGAAGGCATAGAAAAGAGCATTTAATGATCTGAAGTATCACTTGTGCTTAGCTCCAATACTCTCCTTTCCCAATCTGCAGCAACCATTCGAGATTGAGAATGATGCCTATGACTATGTTGTGGGAGCAGTTCTCACTCAGCACGGGCATCCAGTGGAATACCATAGTGAGACATTTTCCGACACTGTCTAGAAATACCCCACCTATGACAAGGAAATGTATTCCATTGTACAATCTTGTTTTCAATTGAAACATTACATTATGGGAAAATAGATGATCATACACACTGATCACAAGGCTCTGTAGTTCATACAGACACAAGGGAAATTGCAAAATGATCGCCATCAGAAGTGGCCCACCTACCTGCAGCAGTTCCATCTCAACATCAACTATAAGATAGGTATATCCAATTGTGTTGATGACTGCCTAAGTCGACCTCCTGTGTCTGGACTCACCACTATGCTCCATTCATGTGGACATGAAGCATCTGAGTGGCCCCAGCTTTATCAGCAAGATCTGAACTTTGCAACCACCTATCAGCTCTTGGGTACATGCGCAACTGTCACTGTTTTTCACATTCAGAATAGACTCTTATGCCACCTAGGCCATATCTGTGTTCCTATAAGTGAGCTTGCAAAGATGATTTGGGAATCTCACTACAGCTGGATGGTAGGACATTTTGGCATGAAGAAAACTGGGGTCATTCTTCAGAAATATTTTTATTAGCCAAAACTTCGACAAGACACCAGCAACTATATCATATCTTGCATTGCATGTACCATTGTCAAGACACCCATCAAGAAGCAAGGCTTATACACCCCTTTTCCTATTCTCGAGAAGCCTTGGGAATCCATCTCAATGGATTACATGTCTGGATTTTTGTCCACCAAGAAAAGAAATGACTATGTATTTGTGGTCGTTGATCAGTTTTCGAAGATGGCCATCCTCACAGCCTGTAAGAAGAATATCACAGTGGAAGATATTACCAAGCTCTTATTTGAACAAGTGTGGGTCCACTTTGGGATTCCACAAACCATCATATCCGACTGGGACAACAGGTTCCTCAACACATTTTGGTCGGGTCTTTGGTCTCTTTTAGACACTAAGCTCACAAAATCCACTTCTTTCCACCCCCAAACCAATGTCCAAACAGAGGTTGTCAATCGTATTATTGTGCACATCCTGCACATGTACAATTCTAAGAATCCACATACACGGGATGAGAATCTCCCCTATGTTAAACATAGTTACAATAGGTCTCTCCATAGCTCTACTGGCCATATCCCATTTCAGATGGGTCTGGGATTCCAACCCTTGGAACCCATTGATGTTGCACTTCCTCTTGCCATCGCACAGACAGACTCTTCCCATGATCATTCTGCAATCGACAAAGCCACCAAATTCATTGAGCAGATTCAGCACATCTGCCAACAGGTTCAGGATATTTTGTAGAAATCTAATGCTAAGTACAATAAGCACCATGATCAACACATGGTAACACACAAGTTTCAGGTTGGCGATAAAGTTTGGTTACATTTGCAGAAGGAGTGTCTCATGGGACCCCATCGAAAGCTTCACCCACTTCTCTATGGGCCTTACACTATCACCAAGGTTGTGGGTAGCAATGCTTTTGAGCTCAAGACTCCGCCCTTCCTTGGAATGCATCCAGTGTTCAATTTGGACCTCCTTCGGTCATATTTTCCACCATTATTGGACACCTCAGAGATCACAGAACATATAACACCAACAGAGCTCAACCCTGACTGCATGGAACAAGCCTCCACTGATCAAATAGTGGACACACAGGTCAAGGGCACTTTCCAACAAAGGATCTAGATTTATTGGGTTGTCAAGGTAGGGCAACTCCTACACCAAGGAAAGTGGCTCACCTGGGGAAAAATCCAGCAGAATTTTCCTCACCTAATGGGGGAACTCAACTCAATGGATGCCATTGCTTCCTAATGGGGGAGGATTGATCCAGGTGGATATTGGTGGCCACCCACCTATTCCAACTGGATCCTCTTGTCCATTTTTTTTCAGCACGTTCTTCTGTACTTCTTTGAAATTGTAGTTTCTACACTTCTAGGGCTGTCTAAAGCCCCACACATCCTCTAGGTGGGTACTGGTGGCCTCTCGCCTAATCCAACTGGATTATTTTGTATGTTTTCATGTCCGCACATCTTGATGTACTTCCAAGGTCATTTTGGGGCCCTAAACATTATTTTTTTGGCTCGCCACAGTGAAACTATAGATAGAGTCAGAGTTGATAATGGAATGTGTAGTTCTCTAGAAAACCTTTCCAACGGGATATCACACGCCTAAAATGGAGGTCGTATGAAAATTTTACAACCCTGGGAAGTTGAGGTACAAACTTACACCAACTTACCCATAAGGGCCCACATGACTTTTGGTGTTTCACCTTCTAGGATTAGGTTTTTGGATGGAATTCATGAGTAATATCAAAAAGGCCTCTGGAGCCTCATTGTAATCCATTTTTCTCAGATAGATGCACGTATCAACCACATCTCTTCTCAGAGATAGCTACCACCATTCGAGCAAGTGTTTCAGTTATGTAGTTTTACAATTTCAACTTATTTCATTATTCAATAGAAGATATTGTTCACTGGATATTTGTGTTATTCTTCATATCTCTTTTTTTATTGTATTCATTTTGTTAATCAGTTTGTTCCACTCCTAAATCTGGATCATTGAGGGAAAAATGGTTTTTGAACATCTTAAAATGTTTACCCAGTAAGTAATGTCTGGACTTTTAAAGTGCATAGACCATAGCTAGGCCTTCTCTTTCTGTAGTAGTATATCTCTATTCTGACTTTGACAGTTTTCTGCTGGCAAATGCTATCGGATGATCCAATTCCCTTGTTCCTGGCTACACCAAAAAATCTCCATGTTTTATAATTGATGCATCTACATGCACATGAAATTTCTTTTTCCAAACTCAGAATACGAGTATAGGTGTTGTGACCATTTTCTCTTTAAAGGTGTTCAACACTTGCTGACAGTCCTCATTCCACTGAAATTTGATATCTTTCTTGAGCATTTTCTCCATTGGTGCAGTGATCTACATATACCCTTTTATACATTTTCTGTAATAACCTCTATGTCCCAATGTGGCTCTCAATTGTTGCACTGATTTTGGTGGTGGCAAATTCACAATTACTCCAATCTTTGCAGGATCCACTATTAGGCCATGTTTGCATACTATATGACCCAACAAAATTCCAAAAGGTGTCCCAAATATGCATTTCTTAATGTTTAGGGATATCTAGCATTGCCTACATCTTTCCAACATTAGCCTTAACACCTCTACAGGGTCTTTCAACATATTGGATATTGTCCAATCATCTAGGTACACGTATAAGAACTTATGGATGAATTCTTTGAATGTAGCTATGACTATTCTTGAGAATATTTTTGGTGCATTATTCAGTCCAAAAGGCATGATTGTGTATTGATAGGATCCCCATTCCATGTAAAAGGTAGTCTTATACATGTCTTCTGGAGATATTTTGATTTGGTGGTAGCCTGAGAATCCATCTTTGAATGAATATGCTTCCTAACCTCCCATATTCTCTAGGACTTCATCAGTAAAATGGGTAGGAAAAGGGTCATGTAGGCAAGCGCCATTTAGATTCCTAAGTTCTAACATATCCTTATGCCTCCTTGATTATTCTCTTTAACTACCATGGGGCTTATCCATTATGATTCTTCTACTAGTTTTATGATTCCAACTTCCAACATTCTGTCAATTTCTGCTTTCACTTTCTGCTTATATATTGGATTTAGTCTATATGGTCATTTTCTGACAGATCTAGCCTCGGGTTTGAGAGGTATATTCATCTCTCCTAGTTCTCATGTTATGCCTTTCATATTTTTAAATGTGGTAGGGAACAATTCATTGTACTCGTGAAGTAACTAAGTTATCCTCTCCATTGTTTGTTCATCCCATTAGTCTCCAATGATGACCATTTTGGGATTTTTAGTTGTCCCAATGTTAACTTTCTTCACCTTTATTGGCGCAGAAAAAAATTATGATTCCATAGATGGACCTTCCACCTCTCTTACACCTTCAACTTCTGTAATATGGATGTTGCGTGGGTCATCTTCATCTGGTGCTTCTTCTTCCACATGATAGCATGATAGTCGTTCCTTAACTATCTGTCTATTTTGTTGTTGAGTCTCTATTATAAGCCTAACCTCTAGTTCATCAAAAAATTTCACTCCTCTTATCTATTTGAGTGATAAATCCATGTTGGGGTTCTCATGTTCAAATGAGAAAGTGACTATAAAATTTTGTTGTAATGTTTTTCATTCTACAGTGTCTCTGTGCAGTTCCTTGTCTACATACCAGTTTGTTGGAATTCCTTCCAATGTGTGGATGAAGTGATGAGGCCATTCCTCTGGTGGTGTCATCCTCCATAGTGTTTTTCATTTCTCTAAGTGTTATATTGGTGTCCCCTGTCCATCATATCTCTGCATCTCATTGCTTGTCGGCTCTGCGCCGAATCTAACACGCAGTAATCGCTTACATTGGTACCAGTCCTTAACTATTTCTTTGTGTGAACCCCACCATATTGCAGGTGTTTCCTTAAGTGCGATGTTTAGGGATAAGAGCCTCTGATTTTATAACACTTTTTCTTTATATCTTGTTAGGAATTATTCTAAGTCATTTATTCCATGAAAACTGGGAGGTTCTCTTATCTCTGTACCCACCCATCTTACTGCGCGGTCTATTCTTACGCACCTTCTTGTAGATACCTCATGTAGGAGTTGTTGCCAATTCTCTAGTCCTGTATATGAATTAGAAGCACATGAGGTGATACTTCTCCAGTTGACTACCCCATATGCAGTTGGATTAATGTAATATTTTGTGTGTGCGGTGGTTTTATACAGTTGGTTGATTCCTTCTAAATGCAGACATGTTGGTTCCACACATATTTCGGCCTCGGATGTGTCCAAGGGTGAAATGACCCGATATTCCTCTAACTCAAATGCCATTTTCCTTGTCTTCAAGTTGATTATGGAATGGTTATCAAATTCCCAATCCAACCCAAGCAATGATGGATATGGTGTTGTGCCATATACTATTTCAATGACTTTGAAGTCTACCTTAGTGTGCACTCCATCCAAATCTATTGTCACACCCTTAATCTTTCCAATTGGTAGAACTATGTGTTGGTTTTCTAGCTTCAATTGAATAGGTGAATAGCCTAGTGTGGTCTCTCCCACACACTGGCATGTCTTCTTTGGTAAGACATTTACTTCAGATCCTAGGTCCAATATAACATCCCCCATGTTGAAATATATGATATTGGCATTCAATCTAAATTATTTTCTTGTCCTGGTTCTTGTATGGAGGTGATTGACTGTTCTTCATTCTAATTTCCCCTCAGTGTTTTTGTTACATATATCTATCATATTTTGTAAGATTGTAACAGATGATGGATCTTTGGATAACTGAACACAAGTTTGCAGAAAAGTTTGGATATTACTTACTTGGTATCCAGGGTGTACTTCATTGGTGTGGTCCATTGCTGACGAGATTTCATATGTGGGGACATCTTAAGTATGTTGCATGATAGATGTAGATGCAACATTCTGCTTGATAAACTCTTGTCTTTCCTCCTTGAAGGTTTCCTTCTCTTTTCTTGCATCAAATTGCTTTGGTGGCTCAATATTCTTCTTCACCCATTGGTGTTGTACTGGCTCTTGTTTGACTACGTCATCTCCTATTTTGTATCCTCCGCATGTAAATATGTTGATATTTCTTCCATCATCCCAGGCTTCTGCAGATATCCACTAGACATTTTAATTGTTCTGATTTTGTTTTTATTGATTCTTCCCCAAAAGTGTTGGGCATTCTTTTGTATCATGATCTACTGTGCGACAATACATGCATGTCGCAGGTGGAAGTGGGCATTCCCTTGCATAATGCCCTGGTCATTGGCAGTTATGGCACACTACTGGACCTCTTCCTTGTCTAAATCCTCCTATGCCTCGACCTCCACCTATGTAGCCAGCGCGATCTATGTGCGGTGTATTATAATGGGGTACATGATTGTACTACGTGAGGTTATAATGTGGTTGCACAGTGTTGTACGGTGGATGCACGTTGTTATATTGTTGCAGCGCAGTGTTATACTGAGGTGCTACCAGATTAAACTGAGGTGCAACTTTTGTTGTCATCATTTCTTCCTGTACCCTATATGTATCTAAAGTTCGTTCTCTCATTAGATCCATTGTTCTAGAATATTTATCATCATGCCCTACTGACTTGAAAAAAATACAGTATGCATTCTTTGGTACTATCTGGTACTTCTGCATCATAGGAAAATGATATGGATCATGCCCATGTGTTTTACAAATCTCGCACCATGGTCCTCCTGGTGGAAAAGGGTTTGGCATTCCTGTTTCCATATACTGCGCGAGAGTTGGCCATTTGTTCTTGTGGTGTCCTTCTATCTTGCATGTGGTACACCAAACAACTTGTCTCTTGTCCTTTCCCTTGTCTTTATTTATTTGAAAGGTTAGATTCTTCAGATCCTCCTTCAGTTCCTCTATGGTTGGATCTATCTTATAATATTGGTTTTCTTCCAATTGTAAGGTTTCCTGCAGGGCCTCTGCTTGAGTCTGGAATTTTGGTTTTCTGAGTGGGTATTTAAGATGTGGTAACAAAGAATTCACAAACAAATTCCTATGTTGCATGTTAGTCATGGCATACCTCAATTTCCCTTTTAACCATTTGAATCTTTGGTCAATTTCTCAGACAAATTCTCCTAGTTTTTGTCTGATCTATATCATCTCATTCATGTATTGATCCTCTAAGTTGGGCTTTTGGAACTCATTTATCAGTAGTCTTTTTAACTCTACCAATGTCATTTTTGTCCCTGGTGGAATGTTTACATATAGACTCATGTACCAATCTAGTGCATGGTCTCTTAGTGTGACGGATAAATGCGTCAACTTTGTGTCCTCATCTGTGATCTATTTTTCTTCCCAGATCTTTGCACAAATAAACAGGTTATTTTTTTGCCTTACCCTAAATTCTGGTAACCTAATGGTAGGATCATATCCTACCATTGCAAACTACGTTGTACTACTACCTTTGTGCAGTGTAGATACTTGACTAATTCTTCCTCAACTGGCTCCTCCAGTTGTTGCGTTGTGACTGGATCCTTGTCTTGTCATTCTTTTTCCACTAAAATTTGGTTGTCTAAATGGTGTTGTTCTTTCCAGTGTATTAGTCACACATGGGTTTATGGGTTCTACACTGACACTGACAAGATAGGAATTCTACCTTATGTTCTTGCCCTTGGACCTCTCATATTCCTCTCATACGTTGTGCATAGGATTTCCTCAATATGCTCCACAGCTCGGAGATCCTCTACCTCTTCTTCATCACTTTCTAATCCCTCTCTCTCTGCTACGACTCTCTTCTTTTTATTCATATTATATTGGTAGGGCACTCCACTATGATTTTTTCCAGTTTTTGCCATGATCTTCTTGATCTGATATTCCTCCATCATGATTGGGTCCAAGGCCTCCTCCTTCTTTCATTTATCCATATCTTCCTCCATTTCTCCATCTCTTGTTAGTGCTTCCCCACTTCCCCCATGCACGCAGGGAATTTTAGTTGTCTGACTCCATAGTCATTACACCTTTGTTATACATTAAGGTTTTTATGGAAGTATACAACGATTGAATATACCTTCCTCTCGGTTATTCTAGAAAATCTAACTTTGTTGCATTGTAAGACTTCACAGTGTCTACTGCAAATTCTGTGATAAATCCTGCAACAATACTATCTAACCAGAAATCTATTGCGTGCATGAATTTGTTATCAACGTGTTGTAACAACGTGATCTCCCCAAGATTTCACTCTAGTTGTCTGATCCAATTTGTTGTGTCGTTTCTTTCAACCTCAATATCCACTCCTGCAACACATGTGGGAAATCACAGAAAAATATTTCATGCAAGTTGCTAAATACGTACTTGTCTAGATATTTGCACGATGTTATTTTAGGTTTTTTTTTGTCTTTCTACACAAACTCTAGCTCCTTTGTCTTCAACCAGATTTCAATATCTTCCTTCATTTGATTCCATAGTCTAAACATTCCTTTCTATATTTTATTTATTTTAATGTTTCCTCAACAGATATAACATTATTTTAAATATTCTTCAACAAATCTCTTTCACTCACTCCCATTCTTTTCCAACCAGAAACGAAACCATTTATTGGTTACTACTCTCTTAGTATTTCTTAGGCTGACCCAGGTTCAAATCTAAACAAGCTTCCAAAAAAGACCTCTAAAACTATCATCCCTCTTGGTAAACAAGAAGGAAACACAACACATAGAGTGTATTACACAGTCTCACCCAAGATAATTCTATGGATGATTGCAACGCTCAAGTGTTTGTAGTTTGGGAATGAGTGAGGATGTGGGATTATACTTTGTGATATTCATGTATTTACTATCTCATCCATATAGATTTAATATACAGTCATTCTTTATCCATGCATGTAAATCAACAGATATAACTACTTTGTTCATACATTTATCTAAGAGTTTACCATTGGCAGAAAAGACATAAGAAATAAATAGTTCATATAACAAATGATCTACCATGGTTCACCCCCCCCTGCACTACATCCAAAAATATTTGGATGCTCTACTCTTTTATTATAGTTTCTCCAAAATCATGGCGTTGTGCACATTACATTCTCTGATCTTACAATCTCAATGGGATTCGGGATCCCTCTGAGGATGATTAGATCGCACCAGGATCCTCAGCCTATGATCTAACCCTTGGGATTGAGTTGCTTAACTCTCCTACAGCTCAACATCTAAAAAAAGATGGCAGATCTTACAATCTTTATACAAAACAGTCCTCTCTTACATGTTAGAGCCTCCAAAAACAACAACAAAAACCCAACTCCACCCCCAACCTAAACCTCCTAGGTACTTATTTATACTTAGTCTTGGATTATCATCCATTACAATATCTTACCAAAACGATAACTCTAGCATTGTTAGGTCTTATTTCATGCGCTCCTTGCATGCTTTCCTCCTTTGCATGCGTCTTTACCTTGTATGTGTTGCTTTTCCTGCTAGTTGTCTTTCTTCCACTTCATTCTTTTCTTTCCAAAATTAGTCTTTTCCCCAAAATGGGCCTGCACCCAACATATAGAGGGAACAAGAGATGAATTTTAACAGATCCACCGAGTAGCAACCCATCCCAAAGGGAAATCAAATTACTAGGGCACCATGTCACCCTTCCAGGTATGAATGAGGAAAAGAGAAAAATTTCCAAGCAAACTTCATGAAATGAAGAAGGATTCAATACAACATATTCAAGAGATTCAAAAATCAGAGTGATACATACCATTATACTCTGACTCATTACCTCATGGAGCATGACTCATCACTACTTCATGACCAAGATGGTGTGATGGATACTACTGTTGGTGATACGTTGACTGGACTGAAGAAAAGAGGGGCCTTCGGGGCCATTCTCAAGTCATCTGGCTCTCGGGACTCCATGTCTAGGACCTGTGGGCCTTGAGATGTGATCTCCTTAGTTGTCCCTAGGCTAGGAGATAACAAGTATCAAACTAGTCACATGGATAGTAGAATATTTAATGCAATGGGATGATGGGTACATCAATGTTCAATGCAGAGGTGGGGAGTCTCTACATCCTTTCCAAATTTGGAAAAAAACATTACAGACCTTCCCCCTCTTCATTTGATATCATGTACCATGTTTTGGTTTTGGAATTGAAGTAATTCCAACCAAATATCTCCATTTTCTTGTAGGTTTCTATGTTGGTTCTTCCTAGGGAGTGAGGTTGTTGAACGTCTCCACTGTAGCTCAGGGATTTTTTGAATGTCTATGCTACCATAATTCTTGGGCATATTATGTTAAGCAAGCACGTGTTCGATACCCAATGTAAAAATTCAATGAATTGATGGAAATGGAATTGGTCAGGATGTTTATTATTGGATATTTTGTATCATATTTGGCTTGGATGTATTTTTGGGGTGTGAAGACCAAGATGAATATGTTACACAAAATTTTGACGAGTTCTTCAGTATGAAAATGAAGTTGTGGAAGCTGCAATGGAATATTTCATTTGACCATGTCATTGAAGATCATTTTGAGCAGTGGGAAAAAGAGGCTTCAACAACTTGTTGTAAATGAAAAATGTGATATGATTGAAAGACTTCTTCAATTGCTAACAAAGAAAGTCTTCCCTCTAAGAAACTACTTCATCATTGTAGCTTTTAATGGCCATCTATTCTCCCTTCAAAAAGAACAAAATCAAGGTGATAGATGCCAAATATATTTATGTATTGAATGAATCATTTCCTAAATCTCATAGAAGAACTTGTGAGAAGACAATCTGCCTTGTGAATATTTTCATTCTAATTGCATTATAAGTGTTTCTTGTTGCCAAGATGTTCAGAGAACTTCACATACAATATTATACAAGATTTTAAAAGAAATCCATTAAAACAAAGTTCTATCTTTTTATAATTCCTTTGGGGCTATGGGTTTTTTGGGCTTATGTTTAAAAACAAATTGCAATATATATTGTGGGAAAGTGTTTATTTTAGGAAATATGTGTATGGATTTACATGTGAAAAATAATAAACATCAATTAC
>SNQJ01S0273087.1:0-11588 GCA_010110895.2 Picea sitchensis
AAAAGGCAAGGCAAGTCCTATATATTCTTTAAGATCATAGAAAAAAGAACTAAGATCCTAAATATATTATCCAATCATAATCCAAAAACCATTCACATGAGAATCTTGAACTACAACACCAAAGCACATGATCAAAAGTTTGGTAAACACAACACCAGAAAAAATCAGCAAGGAATGGGCACTATATCCCTTCTATAACCAAACTCTCAAATGGGCATCAAAAAATTCATTGATTTCTATATTAGTATGAACCAAGATCAATATGAACATTTTCTTATGATATTACTATGAACCAAGATTACGCTGACCTGACAATGTTCCAACATTACTAGTTTTGGAAAAAACTGACAGCATTTAAATTAATGGACTTTGGACAATGCAAAATTTGCAATATTATTGAAAATCCTTGATGGCTTTGTTCAGAAGAGTAAGCCATTTTGACATCTCAAACGATGGACCTGATTCATTCAAAATTGGGTACTTTGTATGAGGTTTTTCCTCATGCTTTTCATTCCTGGACTCAACAATCTTATGCATGTCCAGTTCACTTTGCCATGGTAGTGGAAAACTTTATTCATATCTTGATTGGGTAACATGGATATAAACAGATCACATTGTTTCGTTTCTATCAACGCATGATATGTAATTTTTATTTTTGGGGGGTTCAGTCGATATGCAGTATGGCATTGTCCTCATTTAAGGTAAATTTGATATGGACGCGGAAGTCACGTAGCATGTAGACTGTCTTTCCCTTTTTCTGCAGGTATATTTCATATTGCAATTCTGTCAACCTAGGAAACACATCTTGCAATACAGGTTGTCTAACTGTACAGTGTACAATTGTGTTATTGAGGGTTCAGATGACAGAATTAACACAATGACTATATATGTAAGGGCATTTTACACCACATCGTAGACAATCAATTGTGCCACCATTTATGAACGCAGAGGCAGAAGGAGGAGAATTGCAATTGGCACATACACGCTCGAAGGGGGTCGAGTAGGCATTTGCTACAACCAAAACACCCTCAACCTGCACAGATGAACATAGTAGGTAATATATTGAACAATATAATATATATGTGTACAACAAAAAAGATGCACAAATCCGTTGAAGGCATTTGTTTTTGTGTAAATCGTTCCTGGAAGTGTATATGTATACGTACAACAATTGTGGAGCTAGTTAGTTTCTTGAGATCCTGTACTATGTTTGTTCGTAATTTTGTTACAAATGTTGCTTGGGTTGTGTGAAAGATCTTTTCTTTAACATCTCTTTTCTTCGTTATATTTTTGAACAACATAATTGGAAATTGCCCTTTGTGCAATTGTTGTTCCATTGAGGAAAATAAATTTGCATAGGTGTCGAACAATTGCAACTGCACCATGGAAAATTTTAACAGTTATATAAGATGTTTGAGATATATGAGCATGTCAAATAAAAGGACAAAAGAAAAGTAAAGAAGAAAAATAAAAAAAAAGGTATGGAAAACAGTACCATTGCCTTGTCGTTGTCTAAGTTTCCATCTTTTATATGGAGAATATGTTGCAAGCCAACTTTTCTTGCAAATGTGACAACTGCACCAATGGTTCCAATTGGGTAAATGTCGTTGTTCTCTATAAATTGGTTGATTGTTTGTCCGGTACAAAATGATATTCTCAACAAACCGTGGGAAGTTTTTCGACAACACTTGTTTCATTGAGCAATATAATTTGATCACAATCACCACGGTCATATACTATTTTCGGTAATATATTGAATTTTGTAATGGATATCCCATTACCTGGAAAGATCTTCTTTACATGTTTCTGGACAAGTTGTGTAGGGATATTCATTGTAACGGTCATCATGGCTTCGTTGTCTGTCATGTCTGCACGCATAATGTATCTACTTTTTTTGTCTTGTCTAAGTAAGTGTTATACACGACCATTATGTCTCCGATGAACAATTGTCCAGTTTGGCGGTTTTTCAAGCCTTCTATTGAGAGTATACTGGGTGGTATAAGTTTATACCTAGTGACATTTGTTTTGAACAGGAAAAGTAATGTGAATGGCAGTTTGTATATATATCCTTTTTTTTTTCATCAGTGTACAAGTAGATGCATAATTTGGATAAAATATGCAAATTAGAGTTTTGTAACCATACCTCTTAGTCTCTGGACCTTGCACTATGTTGGGCGTTTCACTTGTAATTGTCGATAATGTTATCACACTAAATTTCCTTGGGTCTTTTAGTTTGTTTTCAATCTTTTTTCAAGCCTTATATTTTAATTTTTCTTTTAAGGTCTCATCCCTTTAAAATTTATGTTTGGTAGGACCCTTTAGATGATTAAAGTTTTTGAGTCTTAGCTCTAATTTGATCCTCAAATTGGTTTTTGATCCTTGAACCATTTTAGCTCATGACTTATTTTGGTCCCCTTCATGACTTGTCCCTAGGTCGATCCCTCCCATGACTAGATTTATGTGACACTCCTCTCTCCTCACTCATGACCTCATAGGCATACCTCAACGTCCCCGCTTACCTATCTAATCACGTTTTGAAGTGGATGTGTTGCCTACTCATACGGTAGTTCCATAGTACCTATCACGTTCATCACACTTCACATCGAGCCATGATTGCCACGACTAATGTCATGTCCCTTGTTTTCAGTGATAGAAGTCGGTTAAATACATCTTCAAATATCTTGCATTTATGAGCCTTGGTAACGGTTTCTAATTTTGAAAAGCTCAATAGTGTTGCGCTGCACAAATTCACAAGTTTTGATCAGGCGACCACATGTCAACCAAATCCGATGCTAAGAAAGATTTCAGGGCCGAATTTTTCTCGATTTCATCCTAAGATTATGTTGAAGATATCAACAGGTGTGTACTCCACAGGTATCACGTGTTGCCTCCTCTACATATTAATTTTCACAGGAAATTTGTGCTCGGGTTTTCGGTTTGCTAAGCTTACACAGTAGTAAGGGACCCATATTCGCATGGTAGCCTTGTCTTTTTCTTCTTCAGGCCTATAAACTTCCTTGCCCATATCTATGGTTTGATTACTATTGTTTACCTTAACCATTGAAATCGCAAGCCTGTAAATAGCCTATCCTTTGTGTATGTGTTGCGCTACCTAGAGGCGTTTCTCAAACCCTTTATGTTTTCCTTGCTTCCTTTCACCTTGGAGTTTGGCATTTTTACTCAATTACAGAGGGTCAATTTTAGATTACACCCTCACTGTTTACACTCCAGAATACATGTACAAGCCTAAGGGTATCATTCCTAAAATCGAGCTTGACCTACTAGCATCAGTCTGTCCAAAAGGGTTAGCATTATATCTGAATCTCGATTCAAAGCCTTCCTAGTCATTACCATCCCTTAAGCTTCTTAAAATCCCTCGTTTTGAGCCATGGAGACTCCTCAATCGAGGAAGACACACAAAAGTGTCAAGGTGGTCAGAATAGAACCGGTGGACATGCATCTTTTTGACACAAAACCCATAGCAAGAGAGGCCTTTCAAAGAGTAGGGTGCCTCTCTTTCTGTCAAAACATGCAGAGAGGCCATCTAGAGGTAGAAAGACAGTTTTCACTACAGTTTGATGGTAATAAAACTAAAGTTGGGGATTTGGAGTTTGAAGTGACTAAAGCATGTATCTCAGCTGCAACAGGGATCCCCATTACATGTGAAAGGTGGTTCAAAGCCATGGCTTTGAGTTTAGCCTATGCAAAAGATATTTTTAAACTTGAATATAAAACCAATGACTTGTCCAAAAGAATGCCAAGGAGTCAATTGATTGAACAATTTGACAGATTACTAAAGATCATACAGAGATATTTTACTTGTGAAGGGAGATTCAACACCTTGTACCAGTACCATATAAGGTTGTTGCTACATTTTACTGGTAAGGTTGAGATGAATGTTCCTTATTACTTGTTGAGGAGTATAGGTAAGATGTTAGACAGGATACAGGCCAAATCTAACGATGTGGATTCTAGCCTTTTCCACTCTGGATTAATCAAAATGCTAGTCTCTGAGGATTTTGGTAAGAAAGATATTTCATGGGAGCATTTTGTTGTTACCTCTCATTTCAAGTTGGATCTAGCACCAACTCCTAAATCACAGAAGTCAAGTCCTTTGTCACCCACCAATGCTACTAAAGCAGGAACCGGTAGGAAGAGAAAGGGCAGAACCCATGTTCAAGTTCTAGAGATCAGCAAGCAAGTCATAGAGGCTGAGGAGGAAATTTGTCCTTCTCCACACAAATATTTTTCACCACCTCCTCCACCAGGGTTAGAAGAGGTGCCTTCTTCTACCAAAGATATATCCAAGAGAGGGAATAATCTTTTGTTTCCCTCTTCTCCTCCAGCAGTTGAAATCAAAGGTAAAATACCTTTCACAAGGTCATCAATTCCTAAGGAGGTTTTCAAAGAGCAATCCTTACCAGAGGTCCCTATTTAAAAGAAAAAAGGAAAATGTATTGAAACGCCTGTGGAGGAGAGACCTGAGCCCCATATTCAAAAGAATAAGGGAAAAGGCATTGAAAATCATGTGGAAGAAAAACAAGAAGCCCCTGTAAAGAAAGGTAAACATACTAAAAGACCTTTGGAGAGAAAAGAGGAAACCCATGTGAAACACTTTGAGGAGCCTGTGATAAGAAATGAAGAAACCACTGTGCAGAGGAATAAAGGTAAAAGAAAATCCACCCGGAAACCTAATGAGGTGGATAAGACATTTCCCATACAGGTAGAAGAAGATACTCAGAAAAAACTCTTGATACTGTGCATAACGTTGCTCCTCCTGACAGTCAGACTTTCAAGAGACTTATCAGGCAGCTTAAAGATGCAATAAAGGAAGTGGCTAAATTGAAAGAGGAAGCCATGTCTGATAGAGCCAAGATGACAAAGCTTATGTATGGCTACAGTCACACCCTTGACTTGGAAAGGTTTGCATCAAGAAGGGCCCAACCCCTTCATAGACAGCTTAAGAATCTCTACAGGCATAAAAAAGGCTTCCAATCTCAGAACAATAAGCTAAAGGCAGAGCTGAAGCATTTTCAATATGAGGTAGCCAAAATAAATCTACAAGTGGTGGTTGAGGCTTCCATTGAAGATGGAAAACCAGCAGCTAAGGAGAGCACAGCTACACCAAAGAAGCCTTTCAATGCTAAGAAGAAGAAGTATGATGTGTCAATTGAAGATCCTCTTTCCACCAGAAAGAGTATGAGGTTAAGTGTTCAAATGACAAAATAGTTGGTAAAGGGTAAGCCCCATTTTTTAGGATGTATCTTTTTGGGAGGGTTAACCAATATGAAAATATTATCTCTTCCATCTATACAGGCTTCTAAGCACTAAACTATTTGGGTTTTAGGTTTTTGCTAAGTGCTAGCTTCCCCATTGGTAGAAGGCACTACCTATTATGCAGTCAAGGCTCTTGATTAAAATGGTTTTGTCATCATGAAAAACCACAAACTATTATGCACATGTTCAAGGATTGAAGGCGCTACATTTTTGTAATGCTACCCAAACCTGCACACAGACGCAGCATAAGTGACGCTACCCAATGGCGCTACCTAATATTTCACAGAGGGAAAATAATTGGCACACAGGCGCAACACAGAGGCGCTACCTACAGGCGCTATCGAATATTTCATAGAGGGTAAAGGTTTGCACACAGGCTCAACACAAGGACACTACCTATAGGCACTACCTAATATTACACAGAGAGCAGAGTATGTACACATATGCAGCACAGTGATGCTACCTACAAGTGCTACCTTTTCTCCTTGTAGTGCACTACCCAGATTTGCTACCCAAGGAAGCTGTCAATAAAGACCAGGGATCTAGGAGGACCAAGCTAACAAATTTTGGATAAATTTGTGATGAAGAAGGATGGAGAAGCAGCCACTGGTATCATGAAGACAACCACATTCTTTAAAAGACACATGGCAAACAAGAAGTTGCGCAGTAAAAGGGAATCAAATTAGTTTGAAATTCAGTTGGATTAGTCACCAACATTTTCCTGTTTTATAGCATAGGTGGTTAGATAAGTTGTTAGATCAAATAAATTTTTAGAGTTTTTCAAGGGAAGGAGGCCAACTCGTACTTCCAATTGTTTCCTCCCTTTTGTTATAAATAGATAGATCATTTGCTTTAGCAGGTTCGGATGGTTGAGCAAAGCTCCCTTATACTGTAATATTTTGATGAAGTAACTGTGATCTAGTGTTGTACTAGACTTAAGACTTTTTGACTAATAGAAATCAGCTTATCTTTTAGCCTATTTGCTTCTAATGCTAAATGTTCATGCTTTGAATGTTTCACATGAATGATTGTGTTGATGTTATGATGGATGTTTGATCATTATGTTATCATGATGTTTATTTAGATTCCTTAGTTTCTCATTTCAAGAAGATCTTTTGTTAAGAAACTTTCCTCCTTAGGCTTTTGTGGACCTGATGTTTACAGCAGCCCCTACACTTCTCTCATTCAAGTCTTCCTTCTATTCATTCTTACTCCCAAACTATTGATTGAAGTTAGCCAAGATCTTAATTGTTGGTGCATGCTAGCCCTGTTATCTGAGTTAGAACATTATCACTTAATTCATTTTCCATTTGACCTTTTAAACACCCTTACATTCACTTACAACTTGATGGGTACTCGGCTTGCCTTCCATGCAATCTGAAGGTGACTCCTAGTGCTAACAGATAGTTCGTGTGAACTAAAAAACATGTGTTGTAAATGGCATAAACATATTTACCATGGCATAGTAGAATAAATAACTGAGGATATTTGTTTCCTAAACATAGAAAGAGCATAATCTATGAATATTTACCTTTGGCCATGTCGTTGTGTTGATGTTTGCAATGATTGGCTAGGCATGCCCATGTCACTTGTCCAACTTTTTTTTATGCAAACATGTGTACATCGAACATGACAACAATTAAATATGCATATGCATTGTATATTGTTCATAATTGATATGGATGTACATTAAGCACATGCATTGTGTTTGATCTAGTATTACTGTTGGTATACCTTTTTGGAAGATTGTACTTCAGCTTCCTCAGTTGTGGCAGATAAGGCTTCATCCTCTTGTTCAACTAGTCTGTTTTTTTTCAATGTATCAATGCAAATAATACAATGGACATGAAGCCAAGTGGTTATGTAGGAAAACATTTTAAAAAGATTGAATAAAATTCTATTTATTTCAATGTAGCGACATAAAAGATACAATTGACATGAAGATAAGTTAATATATAGGAAGATGTGCATTATCTACATATATAAAAAAAAATGAGTTGCAAATTAGTAGAATAAATATACACAGAATAAATTAAATACAAAGCAATGGAATATGGAATACAGTTAGAAGCATGCACCTTTGTATGTCTTCTTCTACATTTCCGGTTAAGAGTTATTTGTCTTGTCCAGTTATTTTGTTTGTTTCAATGAAGGAAAGTAAAAAATACAATGAACATGAATGTAAGTTGGTATGTAAGGAAAAACAAGGAATATTTACATATAGTAAACTAGAATGAAAGGAATAGAGTAACAGATAGTGTTAGAAGCATGTACCTTTGTTTTTCTTGATCCATGTCTGTGTCTATATAGAATTCTTTTTATCCAAAATCTATTACAAACCAAGAAAAACTAAGAATTTGGATGATTCTAGCTGAATAATTTGGTTTTGTGCAACAAGTTAGCCAGATATGCTTTAAGACATAGAAATATGATTTTCTAATATGCTTGATGTATATTTCATAATTCAAGTACAATATAAATTGTATTGTGATCAAACCAGTATGTGTCTAAGATAAAGAGGTTGTATTGTGAAATGGGCACATTTGACCATACATAATCAATAAGTGTGTTTTGTACATGGTTTAGCTTATCCAAAAGAAAACGGAGACTGTAATTGCACATGTAGTTTTCCAATTCTTTTGTTCTGGAATTATTTTGTAGCATGTCAATATTGAAGTATCCTAGAATGATAATGGTTTCGTTCAGAGGTAAATGTTGTAATTAATTTGAAACAACATTTAGTATGTTGGGAAATGTTGCATGCGAAGCGGCATAGAGATTCAATATTGCAATTTCTAATCCATGGAAGATTACTCTTGCCAGCACAATCTCAACATTGTTTTATTCAAAATGCATATGCTCTAAAATTGTTACATGTTTTTTCACTAATATCATCACTCCATGTGTAATATAACTTGATATGCAATTGTGATTTGGAAATTGCTTGTTTTGCATGCATAATGTCATGTAAGTTTCCTGCAAACACAGAATATTGGATTGCATTGTGTCATAGTCATTGAGTATATCATCCATATGTGCATGTAGGTTGTGTGTGTTAAGTGAGAGAATTGATATAGATGAGTTTGTTTGTATGGATTGGTAATCATATTGTAAATGCCATTTTGCGCTAGTCCTAAGGCGTTGCATCTCAATATAAACTTTATGTTTGACTTTGAAGTTATCTTTTGTAAGAGTGCTTAGCAAATACAAGGAGTCTATGCTTCTAATAGGGGACAACATTGTGTACACAAGTCCATGTATTCGAATTCTAGCAAGTTCAAACACAACACTATCAAGTGTTAGCCCTTGTTATCTGTGGATTGTACGTGTGCATGCAAGTTTCATTGGAAATTGTTTTCGAATCTTCAGTTGACCAATCTTTGCCGATGTCGATACTGGTTTTGATATTCGTAAGCTAGGTGTCCAATTGCGCGCAGTGTTTTAAGTATACAGATAAGCTAACTTGTTTTCTTGTCGTTGGCCAATTTGCGGGTCATGGAACTTAATCCAAAGGACATCAAATTTTTATGTTTTGGTATAATCCTTGACTATTCCATCTGCACCATTCACCAAGCCATCCTATGAATCATAGTTGCAGGCATATATTTCAACTAGCATGTCTAATTTTAGGACAAGTTGCAAAGGCAAAGTGGTTGTATGTTGATGGCATGGTACATTTCCATGGTTGTCTTCTTCAAGGTCAATTAAATTGATGATGATATCATTGCCAAGCATGAGCGATAGCATGTACCTGTTATGCATTGCAACATCCCCATTCTTGTAGAAAAGGTAAGGGAAGGTTGGGTCTATTGGTGCAGGTCACATGCACCTTGAATTGATATATGTTAAGTCATCACATGTTTGGTTGTTTGTCCGCATTCTATTCAGAATTGCAATAAATGTTTCATTTGTCTGGCGCATTGTAGTATGTAATTCAAAGCACTTTATATTGTCTTTCCAAAATTTATGTGTCATTGTTTTCATATTGATCGTAGGTTGTTCAAATATCAGAGAATATTGGATGGGTTGCACCTAGTAAAGATCCCCACAAAATATCATGTCAATGTCCCCAAAGTATTTGGTGTGCACATGTTTTATGTTTCTCGATTGATTGTCAATGGAATATAAGAAGCGACTTCCAATCAAAGATGACTCATCTATGAATAAAATTTGTAGTTCATCATAAATCTTAGACAAGGTATCTAACATTTCCTTGCTCAGTGGAAGGAAATGTGACTTTTTAAAAGGCAATAAAAATGTAGAGTGGATTGTTGTTCCACCTGCATTATATGCAGTTTTTCCTATATATGCAACTATTAGTCCCTTTGGTTTCATAGGGTCAGTCGAATTGTTTGAATCATAGATTCATATAAGAATTTGGAATAGTGATTTCGTTGTGAATGTCTTGCCTGTTCCTACCCCGCCTGTAAGGAACAAGTGCACAGGAGTGTGCATGTTTAAGCATTTTTTTAATTGCAATGTCCTTCAGGATTGCTTGTTGTTCTCGATTCAAGAGTCGTCTAACTCTATAGTATTCGTTATTTTCAATAAAGAAAGGATGTTTTGTGACTTGAAAGCCAAGATTGATACGTTTTTCAATGGCGACTACTCGAGGACAAGGCAAATCTGCTTGCAAGTCATAGGACTCACAGAGAGTTCTATTTTTTTTATGGTTTGTTAAGGTCTCATCGACATTGTCAGGGTTTTCTAGTTCATGAACTGCACTTTCTAAATCACCCCATGTTGGATTGACAATTTATGTAAATCTAGATTCATTGGTTTGTATTGTAGACTCATAAGCAATATATGCAGCTTCTCATGTAGGGAAGTTATGTTTTAATATGTTTTCGTTTTGATCAAATGGAACGTACAACAATAGTTTTTCTCTACAATAGTTTGCATAGTCGATGTGTTTGTTGTATTTGACAAAGTGTATTACATTTGGTTTTTTTCTTTTTGATATGGGTGCACCATTTTTTTTGTAATGTGATACAAACTCTGAAAGGCAGATATGCTTAATAGGAGATGGGAGTTGGAGGTAACAATCAATAATAGAGCAACATATCACGTCCTCTGAGTTATCAGGCTCTTGTTCTAGAAAATATGGTGGTTTAAGCACGAATGTGCATTTGTCAAGTGGAGATGTGTTTATGAAGACACAATTCCTTGAACTACAGTTCAAAGGTAGGGAAAGTGCAATGTGGACTACTTGTTGAGCGGACATTTGTTGAAGATTAAGTAATGTATTTCCAAGTGTACGTATCATTTGCATAGCATCAATATGACTTTTTTCATGTTCTTTGTGTATCCTTATGAATGCACTTGTCATAGACTTGTCAACCTTTGTCATGTATGAGGTACAATATGATGTTGCAACATATGAATTAAGGACATACTGTGCATCTGTATTTTCATTCCACATAGTTGGCATGTCCTTGGAGAAACTGTTGTTCCAAATATGTGAAAATTTTCGTTTAAGGAAAACTATTGGTTGTTTAAGTGTAGATTGTATCACTTGGATGTACTCATATTATGTTAGATTTAGTTCTGCCAAGAAGTATTTGAATCTCATTAAGTCATCGAAGTCTCATCGTTCTAGAAATGAGAACAACAATTTAGATTTCTCAATGAGAACATTGTCCTTTAAACTAATTGGTTCTATGATTATTTTTGTTCTCATTGGCGACACAGGGAAGTTGTATCTGCAATGTGCATTTTTTTATTTTTTACAGCTTCGTGTATGATAATGTCTATGGACTTTGGAGAGTTTTGGATCCAAATGATCTATGTTGCATGTTATGTATTTGTCCAGAAATTGCTCGATTTGTGAGTTGTTGTCATTTCCATAGACCGGTGCACCCTCTATCCATAACAGTGTGTGGTCATGTTCACTCCCTCTATTCTGGAACTCAGACACAAAATAGTAGTCCAATATTTTTCCGAAGAACGTTTCATCATGACATATCAATTGCCTCAAATCATTTATGTTATGTCTATAGTAACGAGTACATGTCACTGGGTCTTTTCTTATGAGGTAGTCAATGTCATCATTTTCCAATGTATCAGTTTGTTTTTTCCTTTTCCTATTCCTATACAATGCAGACACAGTAGCCACCAACGGATCCCAGTGATGCTCTGCACTTGTAAATGTGATGAAAAAAGTTGGGGATCCCAATTTTTGGATCATTGCAAATATAGTTTTGTTTTTTTGTTGCAAGTAGTGAGGAGAGATGTGAATGTTTTTGAAATCTATGTATCCAATATCATATTTTAGGATTTTTTCTAGGTTTGCTTTGTACTTGACATCTCTG
>SNQJ01S0273088.1:0-11588 GCA_010110895.2 Picea sitchensis
TTATAGTCACCTTCCTTACCACGCACCACACACACAGGCAGATCACTAAAGCTCAGACTCACAGTGCTGAACAAGACGATCCTATTGAACAGGAGGCCCGTAATCTTGGCCTTGATATTCGCTCGGCTCAAATCTCGGATGGATTACCTCTGGATTTCGATCGGTCCGCCAGATTCAACGATTTTATGCGCTCTGTGGATAACATGGGAGGAGAGTTGGAACAGCTTCTTCACAATCTCAACAAGACGGGGCCTGCCATATCTTGTGTCATAGCTGATACTATACTTTTCTGGTCATTTGAAGTCACAAAGAAATTAGGTATTCCCTGGATTTCGTTTTGGACACAGCCCACGTTTCTTTATTCAATCTACTATCACGCACATCTGCTGGAGGATCTCCGTTGCTCTCTCTATGAAGGAAACGGTAAAGTTTCTGCGTGCCTTAAATAGTTTTTTCTTTTGAAATCCTGCTTATAGAAACTTGCAGATATATTATGCAAGTAGTTACTAACATCTGAGTCTCGTTTTGCTTTAAATTTTACTTACCACCAGTGGGATTTACCTGCAGCTGATGAGGGCAGCATTTCGATTGATTATATTCCCGGCGTCCCAACCTTAGAAACAAGAGATCTTCCGTCCTTCTTCCGTGAGACACACGCCGATTCACAGCACATGCTTGATTCGCTACTTAAGTCCTTTCAGATAAATCGCGAAGCAGATTGGGTTCTCGGTAATTCTTTTGACGGTCTCGAAAGTAAGGCGGTGGATTTAAAACCTCCGGTTTTGCAGGTTGGTCCGCTGCTTCCATCGGGTTTTTTGAACAGTGAACATTCTAAGGACATAAGAGTTGGAACGAGTATTTGGACACAATATGACGCTTCCGAGTGGCTGGATGCAAAGCCTAATGGTTCGGTTATATACATTTCCTTTGGGAGTTTCGTTCATGTAACTAAAGCTCAGCTGGAGGAAATAGCAATGGGTCTCAAGGACAGCGGACAGTTTTCCTCTGGGCTCTTCGTTCGGACATAGTCTCTTCAACAGTGTCAGACTCCTTACCCGACGGTTTTCTGGATGAGATCAAAAGGCAGGGGCTCGTTGTTCCATGGTGCAATCAGCTACAGGTGTTATCCCATCCCTCCATTGTGGGATTTATTACGCACTGCGGATGGAACTCAATGCTTGAAAGCATAGCTCTTGGAGTTCCAATGATAGGGTTTCGTTTTTCGGCGGATCAATTCACCAACTGCAAGCTCATGGCCGATGAATGGAAGATTGGTTATAGATTAAGCGGAGGAGAACGGGCTGATACCGAGGAAAGATATATCCAGCGCTATCAGAAAATTGTTCAGTGACGAAGGTGAAGAAAAATGACAACTTGGCGCTACTGACCCAGGGTTCGTATCTTTCAGGGTAGCAACAAAGCCTAAAACTATCGGCAGGCAACACATCACACAGAATGTACTGCATTACAAATTACAAATTACTGTTATCTGACCTTCAAAATTAAGCGGTGCAACATAAATGAACTAAACAATATAATAACTCATTCATTCATCGCATATAGTATTTAACTAACAACAATAAACAAAGAGATGCATGCATTCATCACATTACATAGGTACTACTGTGGTTCACCCCCTCTCGGGGCTACGTCCATAAAGATTTGGCTCTTGGCTCTCTTATTATGATAGTTTTGCAATTCACGAGCCTCGCGCTTACAATTCTTCTCAGATCGGCAAGATCTTTGTGAGACTAACTAGATCACACTAGGCTCCTCAGCCTGCGATTTGATCCTCGAGGTCTACCTCCCACTTAGCTCTCTCGTTCCAAGTAATTCTCTTATCAAAATATTACATAAATGGAAGCTCAACCTTCGCAAAATCTATGAAATTTTGAATCTCTGATCTCTCAAACTCTCTAACTCTTTAACCAACCTCTCTTTGATACCTGCTTGCCTATATTTATATCTATGAGGCTCTTCAATCATTTCCATAAAAACTCTTACCAAAAACCCTAAATCTTTTGTCATTAGGTCTTCCTTCTCTGCATGCATTCGCTGCTTCCTTCTAGCTTTTGCCTCCTTCTTGCATGCGTGCATGTTGTGCTTCTTTCTAGTTGTCACTTTCCTCCCGCACGCTTTCTTTCCCACGATTTCTCTTCCAGCTGTCATTATTCTTCGTGCAAACCTTATTTTCCATGATTGCTCTTCCAGTTGTCATTCTTCTTCATGCACACCTTCTTTCCCATTTCGACCTGCTGCAAATAAGCCCCCAACACTGACATGTCACGCGTCCCGAGTCATCTAATCTTTCTGAGCTGCATCGATCTCTTCAGTGATCATATGGAACTTTTCCCTTATCTTTGTCGCTATTGTCAATGCATGCACGGTCTTCTGCTTAATGGTTTGATAACCTAAATGGTCACTTCGTCGCTCAGTAGCCCTGCGCATTCTGCCTGGGTCTGCGCCATCTATGCTCTATCTGCTTATGCCTGTGCAAGTACTTCTGCCACTCGTTCCTATAACAGTTCTATTTGATCCTGTCGCTCCTTCTTTTGTGTCTGCGCAGTGATGTGTTCTGTGTGCATCTTCTTCAACTCTTTCATACCCTTTATGTGTTCTGGGATCGGTATGATATTTTTCTTCTAATTGAGTTATTGGATCATTACGTTGATCATTTCCTCTTTATGGTCCCAGCGTTGAAACTATGGATCCTCCTCCAGTCTTGTCCAAAGTTGCGTCGCTTTGTCGAGCAAGTCAGTTGCTGTGCTAACCTGTTTATCCATCTCCTATATTTGCGTTGTTGTTGCCTGCTTCCTTTTCTCCTTTACTGCTAGTGGAGTCGTTGGTGTTAGCTGTTCTCGGAGATCCTCGATCTCCTTCTAGTATTGTGCAATTGCCTGCGCAATCTGGTCGATCTTTTCTGTGGTTGGGAGTTCGTTTCCCTCCGCGGTGTTTGGAATTTTCCCAAAAATTTCTCCCACTCTGCGTTGCAACTCGTTCATATGTTCCATCTCCTTATGATTTTTTTATTTCGCCTACCTGTACTCTTTTTCTAGCGCTTCCCGCTACTTCATTTTTTTTTGTAGATCGACTAATTTCTTATGTGCCCGAGACTGCATCTCAGGGTTTGTGCAATGCCCTTGATGGAATCTGTGTCAAGACCAATTGAATATGGTCGAAATCCTTCAGTGGTGTCTATCCCACTATTTCATCCATTTGCAACATGTTTGGTTTTATGTGGACCGTTGTGGATGCGTGTGGCATTGGAAGAGTTGGGTCTCATTCTTCGATCTCCATTCTTTCATTGGTTTTTCTTCTCAACTGCTTTATGCCTCTACTGCTACTTGTGCTCTGGGCTTCTTTGAGTGTCTTAAGGAGCTACCTTATTTCTACCAACTCTTTTTGTAGCTTATCCCTTTGATGTGCTGTGTGGTTGAAGTCTTCAGCCAGACAATCCTGGACCATTCTAGAGATCATTTCTCCATCGTCCTCTGTTATTGCCAGGTATGGTGACGCTCGCTGTGCCTTTGATTTCATTCTTGCACCTGCGGCCTATTCAGTTGGTCTCTTATTTCCTCTGGGCTATTGAAGAGGTCCAATATTTAAGCAGCACCTCAGGGAAGACTGAAGAGGTCCAAGATTTAAGTAGCGCCTCACGGAAGATTGCATCCATATCACCTGAGCGAGGAGGTGAATGTTATGTAGAAGCTATGAAGGACAAAGAATCTAAACAAAATAAAATCAAAGTAACACTACCCAGAGATGAGGCTAACCCCTTGAAGAAGAGGAAGGTTTCTCCCCTGAAACCTTCTTCCTGGAAGAAATCAAGAGCCACCATGACCAAGATGCAAACTACACTTACTCTTGATGACTTTGACTTCATCATAACAGCTCTAAATGACCCTTCACTGGAAATCACGGAGAAACAAGGAGCGAAGCAGGAGGAAATGTATGATAGAATTTAGGTCGAGCTCTGAGGGGTACAATAGGCTATGCATTCCAATCACATAGTCTCCATTGCGCCCCTGCCATCAGGAGAACAAGGATTGGGAGATGAGCCAGCCCAACTCCATCACGTAGAAGATGCATTTGAAGCTCGCCTTCGACAAGCACAAGAGGAAATAGAACAAGCCACCCAAGCTTTGACACAAGTACAAGGAGTACTTGTATAACAACGTCGAGTTGCAGAGCAGGAGAAGATTTATCTCCAAAGAAAGTTTGACGAGGAGAAAGTGCAAATGAAACAAGAATAGGAACAGTTGCTCGCATGGAAACTTGAGGTAAAAGAAGGAGTTCACAGAGAACTTCTCTCTGTGACAGGATGTGAGCCATAGGAAGAAGACCAGGTTGAGCATCAAGTAGAGAAGCTCACGTAGGCCATCCCACAACTACAACAAAGAATAACATATTTAGAGCTTCGCCTAGTGCCCAAGACTCCGCAAGGCATAAGAGATCAAAGAGAAGCGACTGCCAGGAGCGAAGTAAAGAGAATAAAGGCTATTGCCATGGAATTGAAGCAACTCAGTGATCATAGTGCCCAAACATATGAGAAGATCACTGAGAATCCAGAATTGAAGGCACTAGAATCATAGCTCCAGGAAGTAAAGTATCAAGCAGAGACAATACAGGCGCAGTTGAAGCCCCTGTCAGTTGTGGAAAGAATGAAACGATCCCAGGAGCAGCGCACTTCCCAGTAGCAGGTTCACACCATTTAGAGCAAAGTCATGGAAGTGAATCAAAGACTCCAACCTGTATAGGACGAGGCTTACCAACTTTTCATAGAGATCGAAGGTCGAGGAGGAGAACTGGAGCAAGTTGTTTTTGCAGTAGAACAACGTCTAGAAGGACCCGTGAACGAGGTAGTCCTCCAAGAGTTCACTGAACAGGAGGTCGTGGCACAACAACAAGTCGAAAAAGTTCGAGTCAAGGTTGAGGATTTCGAAGAAGAACTACCTAGATCAGAGTGACTCGGGACGAGTCACAGGTGAGTGTTGTGGGCCTGTTGGCCCGTGACCAAGTTTTGGGAGATCCTTGGTCAAGTTTGACCTATTTTGGGACTTCGACAGCCTATCGAAGGAGGAGCGCAAGATGAAGTAGAGATCGCGGGATCTCGACCCCTTTTTGGGTCCTTTTTGGGGTTTGGGATTATGCAATGCATTTGGGATGTCAGCCCACAGGTTTACCCATGTTTAGGCATATTTTGTAAAGTATAAATAGATGTCTAGGCAATGTAAGGAGGGGAATATATGTGATGTTAGGCCAATGTGCTAAGTGCTAGTGATCGATCTATGTGATCTAAGGATTGTAAGTGCTCTATGCATACTGTGTGAAGCTTGAAGAGATGAGTGCAAGTGACTGTAGAAGGCTTAGTGCTGTAACCTAACTCGGGGAAGGAGGATCTAGCGAAGTGTGAAGATATCTTGTCCTATGCGGAGTAGGGTTTTTGAGGATCTGTGCATGTAAATGAATAACAAAAGATAACAAAAGAGAAGAAGAGTTGGTGGATGTAGTCCCGGGGGGTGGTGAACCACGTATATGTTGTGTTGCTCTGCTTTGTACAATGTGTTGATGTGCTTATATAATGTGTTGAGTGATTTAATATACATGAATGATTTGTCAATGATTAGTTCTTAATAATATGGATGGATGTTAGATCTGACTAATATACATATGATTAGTGCTAAATCTGTTAAGACCTGATCTGTTTCGTCATGCTAAGTGTTGTTAGATGCTAGACCTGGTTGGATACTGTGATGCTCTCTAATTAGGGATTGTCTGCGCTATTACCAAGAACTAAATGTTGATGAATGTTTACTGCTAAGTGATCTGTTAAATTTTAGAATCACATATCTGTGTCCCAGCTAAGGTTGTAGACATCTGAGTCCTACAACCACCCCTACCTCTACCTCGGGTGAGACTTCATCTGCTTCACAGGTGCTACCAAAAGGGTCGGTAGTTAGGGTTTTGTTGGTGCGTTGTTGTATCATTGAACCCTAGGTCTACCCCTGTGTGAACAAATGGTTCCATTGTCGAGACCCAAAACTATGATTGTTGGGAACCGAGAAAGAAGAATCTTTGTGAAAAGATCTGACCCAAAATTCTAAAAGATCTGTGCGTAGATATGTCGCTCTAGTGCGCATTGCTCTACTTAGTTTGTCAATCTCTGTGCTAAAGAAAATAAGTGTGATCTGAAGAAAAGAAGTAAGATATGAACGCTTTGTGCTGTGATAAAGGTAAGAATAGTGAAAAGTTTTAGATCTGGAAGCTTTGTGTTCTGTAGAAGTAAGATTAGTGGAAATTTTTGTTTCTAAAGTATGGATCTAAGCATGTTTGATAAGATTTTTCCTAGATTGAAAAATAGGGCACTGACAGAGGAAAGAAGATTGGATATAAGTAGATATGATAAGAATAGTGAAAAATATGTTATACCTATGTATAGAAAGAATGTTTGGACTAACAAATGGATGCAAGATCCTAGAATTTTTTTTTTGTAGGTTAATTACTATGATCCTAGTGACCAATACAGGAAACGTTGGGGATCATTTAAGAGAAAGAGGGGATTAACCCTTTGTTACAGTTGCATAAGACTGAGACATCTAGATAAGGAATGCCCTGGTAGAAAACCTAGTGGTCTCTGTTGCAAATCTATGGACCATGAAGTTTTGGATTGCCCTAAAATAATTACTTAGCTTGAAAGGATGAATATGAGACAAGAAGACCATGAACAAAGTCAAGAAACTGAGATTATGGCAGAACCCCAGAAACAATCAAAGAAAGTATTGCTACAGATGAAAGAAACCTTGAATGATCACCGACATATCAGTTTATCAGAGGTATTCAAAGAAAAATAATGCATTAGAGAAAGAATAGGAGACTTTGACATTGACTGTGTTCTGGATGAATAAACACAAGTGAATATCATGACAGAAAGAACTTGGGAAACTTTAGGGGAGCATGCTATGATTCCTTCATTAGGAGGAATAAGACTATTCAGAGGAAAATTGATAAACCTATGTGGAAAGATTACCCAGATATCTATGAGTGCCAAGGGAACTTCGACAAAGGAAGAATTTGAAGTTGTTAAATTTATTGAGGATAACGCTCCATTTACTATGTTTCTCGAGAAACCTTGGATTGAAAGAGATCAGGCCAGAAGGGAAGAAAAATAAGTCTTAGAACAAAAGAAGCAAGAGCTAAAAGATTTCATGACTAGGAGGATCGCACACTTGATTGAAGACCTCAGATCGAGCAATAACACTGAGGATAAAAGAAACTTATGGTGATGTCGAGAAAGGTACATGAGGCTACAAGGTAGCCTCTATCCAGAGTGGTGCAATGTGCCTTTCCTGTCAGCTGATTGCAGGCAAGCTAGTTCACAAGAATAGACCAACACAAGTGACTGGATTCGTAGTCGACCTCGCAGGGAAGTGCACTAAGGGACTACAGATGAACTGGGCACAGTACCTTGTAAACCATCTAGATATTGATTGCAGAGAAGTGAAAGACCAAGGGTACAAGTTCCACTTTAGTTGGTTGCTTATAATAATTTCTTTCATCACCTGGGAGCTACCAAAAAGTGCCACTTTTCTGGAGATTAAAACCTTCGAACCACTGGCTGCGAAGTTCTATATGCTATTGTAATCTAGCGACATGAACAAGTAGTGGTAGTCCAATGTCGTCTTCCACACTTATTACAACCAATTGAAGAATGCAATCTAGTCTACACCGCATCTCACCCCAAACACACTTCATAGGTTTAGAACTTTGATAAAATTCAGCGCAGACCACCACTTCACCTATATCATAGCACACACCGATGAGAATAAACAATAGCTCTAGTCATACTACAAGTTGACGGAAGAAGACTTGGAGCAGATTTCCAAGGAATGGTCAACGGACCTCCTTGTTGCAGCAGACCCCGCAGAAATGTCCGAAGTGGAAAGCCCTGAAGCTATGCTGGATACACCTAGACCAAGCAATACTAAGAAGGATGATGAAGTTCAAGATATCCATAGCACAACCATGAAGACTACTTCGATATCACCTGCGGAGGGAGGTGATGGTGAAGAACTAGGTGGCACAAAGGTTGAGCAAAACAAAGGCGAGGTTACTCTGCCTAGAGAGGAGGATGATCCCACTAAGAAAAGGAAGATTACCCCATCAAATCCCTCATCACGAAAGAAAACTAAGGCCACCTGGACTACGTTTAAGACTACCCTCACACTGGACGACTTCAACTTCTTAATCATTGCACTGAATGATGTTTCACTAGGGATCGTAGAAAAGAAAGAAGCGAAGCAGGAGGAGGTATTCAGCCAAATCAAGAGCAAACTTCAAGAAGTGCAGTAGGCACTCCAATCTAGCCGATAATTTTCTACTGCGGCCTTGACAATTGGAATAGCAGGAACAGGCGATGAGCCCACCCAATTACACTAGATCACCGAGAAAGTCGAAGCTCGCCTTTGTCAAGTTCAAGAGGACACAACACAAGGCACCCAAGATTTGATACAAATACATAGCGCACTTGTATAACAACAGAGTAAGGCAGAACGAGAAAATATTTCCTTGCAAGTGAAGTGGGATGAGGAAAAAGAATAGTTACAACAGAGCAAGGACCAATTGCTAGCAAAGCAACTTGAATTACAAGAAAGGGTTCACAAAGAACTTCACTCTGTGATGGTCATAGAAGTAAATATTGAAGATCATTTCCCACAACAAGTGGCACAACTTGAAGAAGTAATCCAACAAATTCAGTAGCACATCACAGTTCTGGAACTTCGTACCGTGCCCGAGACTCCTCAAGAAATAATGGATCTAAGGGAGGCAACTTCCCGTAGTGCAGTTGGCTGATTAAAAACCTTTTCCTTGGAATGCAAGCAACTGAGCACTAGAAGCGCCCAGACTTATGAGAACCTCACAGAGAATCCATAGGTGCAGGAATTGGAGGCACAACTCCAAGAAGCAAAGAAACACGCAGACACACTACAGGCGCAACTGAAGGCCTTAACCCCAGTCCAAATAATGAAGAGGTTTGCAGAACAATGCACCACCCAACAACAGGTACACATGCTGCAAAGTAAAGTGATGGAAGTCTCCCAACGACTTCAACCAATCCAAGAAAAGGCATGCCAACTATTCACTAAAGTTGAAATCCAGGGAACCGAGCTTGAATAAGTTGTCATCACCACAGAACAATGCCTAGAAAGGATAATAAATGACGCAGTGATCCAAGAGTTCACTGAGCAAGAGGTTGTCGCACTACAGTAGGTTGAAGTAGTTCGAGCTAAGATAGAGGCATTCGAGGCAAAATTGATCAGACCAGAGTGACTTGGGATGAGTCAGAAGTGAGTGTTGGGGGCCTATTGGCTCTTGACCAAGTTTTGAGGAACACTTGGTCATATTTGATCGTTTTTGGACTTCGATAGTTGGTCAAAGATGGAGCGCAACGCAAAGCAGAGATCGTGGAAGCTAGACCCCTTTCTTGGGTCCTTTTTGGGTTTTTGGGGATAATGTAATGGGTATGGGATGTCGGCCCATGGGTTTACCCATGTTTAGGCCTATTTTGTAAAGTATAAATAAGTATCTAGGCAATGTAAGAGAGGACGAAGATAAGCTAAGTTTTAGTAAAGGCTTTTTGTATATTGTGACCGACTTGCAGAGATGAGTGCAAGTGTTGTAAGTGATGAGTGCACGGATTGTAAGAAGGCTCTGTGCTAGATCTACTCGGGGAAGGAGGATTTGGCGAGGTGCGCGCAGATCTCCTATCATATGCGGAGTACAAGTATGAGCTCTGTGTTGTAACCCGATTGACCAAAGCTAATAAAGAAGAAGAAGACTTTGTGGATGTATCCCCAAGGTGGGGGTGAACCACAATAACTGTGTGTGTTGTGCTTGGTGCTTCGACCTAATGTGTTGGTCTCTTTCCATGTGTTGTGCTTGATATTATTATGCTATGTGCTTTTCTATGATAAACTTAGATAGATCCACTTTTCTTTGTGCTTCTTAGATGTGTGGGTGTAGATCTCATAGATATGAAAGTGTTGAGTGCTAGACCTATTTTGTTGTTGCTAAGTGCTAACTTAACCTAGATATAAGTGAATGTTGTGGTGCTCTGTGCCATCTGTGGAGTGCAATAAGCATTAAATACTGATGAGTGATCTATGCTAAAGTGCTTTCTAAGAGTAAGAATCACAAATATGTGTCCTAGCTAAGGTTACAAGCACCTGAGTCTTGCAACCACCCCTACCTCTACCTCGAGTGAGATTTCATCTGCTTTGCATGTGTTGCTGAAAGGGCCGGTAGTTAGGGTTTTTTTGGTGCGCTGTTGAAGTGTTGAACCCTGGATCTTCCCTTGTGCCAACACTGCCTATCTCTTTCTAACTTCGTATCTCCTCCCATTCATCTCTCTCACTTTCTCCCTCCCTCCCTCCTTCTCTCTTTCTCTACCCCTCTCTCTCTATCTCCCTCTTTCTTACTCTATCCATTACCCCCATTTTTCCCTCTCTCCCAATCTTCTCACATCAAGAATCTCTCATTTTTCCCTCTCTCCAAATCTTCTCACATCAAGAATCCTTTCTGTCAAGAATATCCCATTCTTCATCCTTCATGGCCGTCGGCTTCTTTGCTACTTTGCCCAATGGTAGGAATAGATCCTTCTGATATAAATAATCTTCCATCTGCATCTTCCATAACTGGTAGTTTTGGTCGTTAAATTTCTCGACCCTAAACTTTCCATCTTCCGACATTGCTCCCACTCGAACCAGGAACCCTCTTTTTCTGTGAGTTACCTTTCGCTCTGATACGAGTTGTTAGAAAAACAGGACCGTGGAGCAATAAAATAAAACAAATGCGGAAAAAAAACACAAAAGATACTCAATACAATAGAGACATAGATTTACATGGTTCACCTAGTGTGGGCTACGTCCACAAGAGAAATTTCCAGATCCTTCCTTTATTATTATCCAACAAATGAAGGGATACAACCTACAACAAAATCCACTGAAAACTTCCTCTTCTTTCTCTCACAGTCTCCTCTCTCAGAATACGATACTCACCATAATGCATAGTCGCAATACATTTCCCTCATAACAGAGGGTTGCCTTCTAGGGAAAAAACTCTAACATAATTTGTACCGTTAGATCTGCGACCTTATACTGAACGGTCCAGATTTACAATGAAATTACAATATACATTTACACGACAATTTTTTCTTCGGGGGCTTCGCCCCTGAACCCCCCCTCTACACTCCCCTGCGTGGAAGGGTGTACATACTTATGGGGTGCAAAGTCTTCATGGGGTATAAACATAGCTAAAAATCACAAGACCTCAGAGTTAGGAAGATAATCAGGCTCCACAACCAACAATAGATATAAATAGGGAGTGAGGGGGAGAGAGGGGTAAATGTGTGTGTGTGAGAGGTAAGGGGGGAGAGATAGAAATAGATAGACAGATGAAGAGGAGAGGGAGAGAGAAAGAGAAAGAGAGAGGTGGAGACTGGGATGGAAGTAGAGATGGAGGGAGGGAGAGAGGTAAAGACAAAGAAGGAGGGAGAGAGAGAGATAGAGAGAGAGACAAGTAGAGGGGGTCAA
>SNQJ01S0273092.1:0-11587 GCA_010110895.2 Picea sitchensis
AGAAGACTTGGGCTTCTCAGGACTTTCTTGGACATTACAGGGTCTCTGTTAGTAGTCTTAGTTTGGGTTAAAGATTTGGTTTTAACTTGTTTCTTGATCTTCTTTTGTTTGCCTTAGAGGTTTAGAGTGAGATTTCAAGTTTTAGATCCTCCTCTGGGTTCTTTTGAATCTCTGTGTTTACGCAATTGGCTTAGGATCTGTGTCAATCTTGGGTTATGTTTTCTCTTCATCCTATTTTATGCTTTGAAAAACAAAAAAGAATCTTTTTACTTATGTTTTTCTTTTTTAAGCATTTCAAAAAAAAAAATCACGCAATTTTTTTTGCATTTAGTTATGCATCTTGTATGGTAGTGTAGTGTAGGTGGTTTGTTTCCAAAAGAAAAGAATTCAATTTCAAAGTTATTTCTTGTTCTCCTAAAAGTGTAAGTAGTTTTGCATCATGAAACGAAAAAACTTTTTAGGAAACTATCATTTATAAGATCTCGGAACATTGTTTTGAAAAGCTGACATTCACAAAGATTTACAAGTTTTTAATTGAAGTATCTAGTTTTCTTCTTCATGCTCTAAAGTTTTCTCCTTTTTCATATTTTCCAAACACCACGAGTTGCACATTCATATCCTATGAGTAAATCAAGCCCATAAAATCAATGCTTAACTTAAAATCTATTAGACTTTATATTTGTAGGGTTCACCAACTAGTCTAGGATTTTAGGGCCTTGAAATAGGTGTGAAGAGGGAACTCTTCAAGGCCATTTAAAACAAACATTCGAGTCTGAGATAGGAAGTGTCTAAATTCCAGCGTCGTAAGAGTTAGTCGAAACCCCCCTCTAATAGAGGGGCTAAACACAAGCTCACATAAGGAAAGGTAGAGGAGATAACCCTTGCAAAGTTGAGTCGAACGTAGTGGGGATTGTATATTGAGGGTCTTTCTTGTGAGTCACATTGATCGCATTTGACTATAGAGCCTCGTGGACCTCGAATCTGTTCGAGATCCTCAGTTTTCTTCCAGACCAATTGCCTTCGGTGCCATTGAAGGGCTTTAGACTTTGTTATCCTGCTCATTACAATCAGCTCAACTGTCGATTGTACCCGCGTGGTGACTGACTGCGAGCTGGAAACCTAGTTGCTTATTTTTACGGACTTACATGGGTGACTGCGAGAGTATACTGCGGTACCTAGGGTGGATGTTGGATCACGCTTTGCAGAGTATACCTGGAGGGTGCTTCTGTGTTCGAGTTGCACTTGCACCAGTAAGTTGCTCTAGTGTTGATTGGAAAAATTGTCCTTCGCACTAGTTAGTTGTCTGCTTGATTTTCCTTTTAGGAACTTTTAGTGTGTGCTCAGTGATTCACGCTAGCTAAACCTTATAGTTTCGGTTGGTCATTTCATAAAGTGGAATATCAACAGCTATTCCGTTCGTGTAGGCTTCATGGCATGTCATTGGTTACTATAGGGCCACCTTTGCCACCATTGAGGTGCAGGATAGATCAAGAAGGATTGTTCTAAGCTACTGGGCTGCAAGAAATTGTACCTAAGCCAACTCTGAGAGAAGACTTTCCTGCTCTAGAGGAATCCATCGTCCCTGACCTTGAGACTGAAGGTTTCAGGCTAGCAAATCCTCTAATCATCGACTTACCGACGCCGCTTCTAATTCAAATAGTCCCTCCCGAGGTGACTTCTCCTGAATGCCAGTTTATTCAGAGAGTGGCGATGGAAGCAATTGTCGCTACTTCATCAGGGATTCCCTGTACTCCCATCACGGTTGTCGCAGGATGGGGCGTTGTACCTCCTTCCCCACCTCCTCCTGTCAAGACCACGGTTGTCCTGACGCCCACAACTTTGGGCAGTGGTTCGATTCCTTCGACAGTTTCATCCACTGTTCCTTTCATTCAGAATGCATCGGGTGCTCCCTTATTATATGGGATGTTTGGTTTTGACACTAACTCAGTTCTTACATACTCTACTCTAGAGACCATGTGTCTGGGGGCAGGGAGCTCTAATGCTCCCTTACAAGGATTCGTCACGGGCACCACTGCCCCATTCAATGTTGTTCCTTATAGTGGGGGTCATATACCTCCCTCGTCCCCTTCACTCGGTGGCGCATTTCAGCAGCCAATCGGGCCAAATCTCAACTATAGTTTTTTTAGTGGAGGCAGTATGGGACCTTCATCCTACATGAATCTAGTGGGATCAATGTCGTTTTCTTTGTTTGGTGTGTTTCGAAATAATGTTTTTACTTCGTCTGTTGTCTCGACCGGGGGAAACCCTGTATTTAATCAAAAAAACCCTGTGAAAGGTTTCATTCCTTGACAAGGAGAGATGATAGGAGTTTAATCCACACAAGGTCTTTGGAATCCTTAGCAGGGCTCGTTTCCCTCACAAGGGATGTCAAATGGGAGAAACCCCTCCCACACCATGTGGAATCCTGGGAAAGGTTCAATACCTATCCCAGGAGGGTCGGATGGCGGCATCCCCAACCAAGGTCCTTGGAACACAGCACAGGGAGCAATCCCTGCACAACATATGTCATCTAACTTTGGGAATCAGCTAACGATATAGCATCAAACGCAACTCCCTTTCGCCGGATAGGGCCACCATGGTCTCTACCAAAACCCTCGCCAACAGCCCAACTTTTCCTAGCAACCTCGTGCTAGCCAAAATCCATGCCCCTCTTTTCATGTAAATACTCTGCAACCGAAACTACCCTTTCTAACAATTATGCATTTTCCAGAACTGTTGATATTGTTAAATGATCCAATATTTTATGACCCGCATTGGCCCCCCATGCTGACTAAGTTGAATTCTGACATCCCTAAGTTTGAGGGCAAGCTTGGGGAAGATCCAGGTGATCACGTGACGAATTTCTACTTGTGGTGCTCATCCAACTCGTTGAAGAATGACTTTCTTCAATTGTGCTTGTTTCAATGCACTCTCAAAGGAGCTGCATCGAAATGGTATATCGAGCTCAAAAACTCGAAGTATTCTTTCTTTAATGACATGGCTATGGATTTTTTGGACCATTTCCAGTTGCCAGTGAGATATGATGTCGACAACGAGTTGTTGGCCAACTTCAAGCAGACAAAGGTTGACCATATCTCGAGTCATATCCAAGAATGGCGGCGATGAAAAAGTTTTATTAAAGTCAAGGTCCCTCCTGCATTCTTGCTCGAGTGGTTCTCAAAGACTTTGGTCCTTTGCATATCCAAAGACGTAGCAATGTCCGGGGTGTTTTCTGAAGAAGAGGCTATTATGAGAGCCCAACAACTGGAATTGATTTACTTTTAATATGGCATGTTATACAACATCTTACTCGTTGCACCACGGTCAACTCTTCACAAGGCCAAACAAAAATTTGGGCCCCACGTTGATGGCATAGTGGGCTCGGCACAAAGCAAGTCCATAGATATGTTGTCTAATCAATTACAATAATTATCGATTCAATAGACTGCGACCAGCCAAACTCCTAGTTCGACTGCCCCCATCACCCAGACATCGAATGTACACAATGCGCAATCGACTACTCCCAAGGCTAACTAGTAGACTGAGGGAAAGAAGAAACATAAAAACAAGAAGGGTAAGGGGGATAAAAAGGCTACTAACAATGTTGGCGAGGGAAAATCTGAAAAGAGAAAGGTGAAGTTTATGTGTAAGCTTTGCACAGACGACCACTTGACTCACCTATGCCCTCGGCTTGCAGAAGCCCAGAAGCTATTGTCACAGCAACATCCATATGTGTTGAAAACACATTTTCCACAAGGGAAAAATATGGCTCAAGCTTATGCATCCACGAGCGCGGCTTGCGGCAATTACGGACCCCCCGCGCCTAATTCAAACAACTCGACCGCAAACCTTTACATGATGAACGTCGAAGCTCATTTATCAATGAGGACTAGTGACTGCGAAACGCCAGAATTTGTTGAGAAGGGAAAAGAGGCCTCCAGCCCATTAACTCCTCTTCAAATTGAGAAGGCAGTGGAAGAAACAATGACTCACATCCCTAAAGGTGCATTTAAGAAAGCTTCTCATAACCCAAACGCGAGGGTTTCTTGGAATTACTCCGTCATGGAGGATCTAGCACAAACTCCTTGTGCAATGTCTGCTCTGGAGGTTCTCTAGAGTTTCCCATCACAGAGAAAAGCGTTGTTGTTCACCTTGGGAGTGGCAGAACCTAGTAACTCGGGAATGATCATTTTCGATCCTACAAACCATAAACCTCATCTTCATCACCATGTCACCTTTCAGATAGTACTGGTTTACACCATGAAATCATTGACACAGAACATTTTCCGTACGATGGTTGATGAGGGTGCCTCAACTTGCATGATGTCCCTGTCATGTTGGAAGGCCATTGGCTAGCCTGAGCTATCTTCGCCGCCCACATTGCTTACATCTTTTAACAGTCGATCGTTCAAACCACATAGCATAATTCCCTCTTTTCCCATGCAGTTGGAGGGTAAAACTGTGTGTGTCGAGGTAGAAGTAGTCGATGCACCTCTAAACTATAATATTTTTTTAGGAGAGAGGTGGACTTACGCAATGCACACGGTTGGAGCCATTGTTTTTCAGGTCTTATGCTTTACACACGAAGGTCGGATTATAACCATCGATCAGTTGTCCTTCTCCTATCCTGACCCTTCATCGGGGGCATCCATGGTCTCAATGATTAATAACCCGCAGCCAGGCACTATCAACTTAGGTGTCATATTGTTTCCATCATTGATGGGAACTTTTGATTATCTATCCCCTTCCAATGATGTAAGGTTTATTTCGATCGTCCCCGACCAACCGAAGGCTGCAATTTTGCAAGTGTCGTCTTTTAAAACGAGCTACTTTCACGACCCGTGGACTTTACCTTCCCCATCGGCTTTGATGGAAGGGGTAGGGAACCTTAGCATGTCCATGCCCTTATCCTTTGCTGAGCTTGTGTACAATGATGTCCAACAAGCTTCGGCCAACCCTGATCTGGCTCCCCCACAGGAACTAGATCCAGTTCTTGAGCCTATTTGGGCTCAAGACTCTCTCGCCGCTCAAGATCCTTTGGACTTAATCTTTCCCTCTAATGAGGCAATTTTGGAGGCAATAAATGGTCCAGACAGACCTTGGGATGATCTTCACCATAGATCTTATTTTCTTCCCAAGCTCAGGAGAATAGAAGCAAGAGAGTTTGTAACGACCAAGAATGGATATATCCCTTGTCTTATTAACCCTCTGGATGTGCACGGAGTATATGCTAAGGAAAACATGGAAAGTATTGGTGAGACGATTCCTATCGATATCTCCAAAACCCTTGGCATCATGGAGAACGTCTTCGTCGGAGTGGATTTCTCCCCCGAAGAGATTCAAAACTACACCGAGTTGTTTAAATAATTTTGCGACGTTTTTTCCTAGTCTTATGAGGAGATGCCAGACATCGACCCATGAATTGTCAAACACGAAATCACAACTTATCCTGATGTTAAACCTGTCCAACAGAAGCTTCGCCCAGTTAATCCTTGAAAATAAGCGACAATAAAGGTTGAAGTAGAGAAACTTCTCAAGGTTGGTTTCATCTACCCTGTGCAATTGAAGGAATGTGTATCGAACCTGATTCCTGTCAACAAGAAGCAGGGCATGATTCACGTTTGTATGGATTTTCGTGATTTGAACAAAGCTTGACTGAAAGACAATTTTCCAACCCCATTTATTGACCAGATCGTCGATGAATGTGCGAGTTGCGAGGTGGTTTCTTTCATGGATATTTTTTTGGGGTATAATCAAATTTAAATCAAACTCGAGGACCAACATAAAACAAATTTTATTTTTCCTTGGGGTACTTTCGCGTATCGAAAAATGCCTTTTGGCCTAAAGAATGTTGGAGCTACTTTTTAGAAATCCATGTCATTTACTTTTCAAGACCTCAAACACATAGTCGAGGCATACCTGGATGATCTATTATCACATTCTCGCAAGATATCTGATCATCCCACCCATTTACGGCTGATCTTTGAGAGGTGTTGCTACTATAGGATTCGCTTGAATCCAAACAAGTGTAGTTTTTGTGTGAAATCATGTCATTTATTAGGTTTCATCATGTCGACAAAAGGGATCATGGTCGACCCTCTTAAGGTTGAAGCAATATTTCAATTGCCTCCCCTGCACACAATTCCCCAGCTTCAGAGTTTATAGAGGAAAGAAAATTTTCTTTGGCGTTTTGTTGCCAATTATGCCCAGATTATGAAAGGGTTCATGTGTATTTTAAAAAAGGGAGTCCCATTATGTTGAGACGAAGCAGCTCAATGCTCTTTTTATGCGTTGAAATGTGCTCTGACGTATGCCCCTCTTCTTATCCCTCCTAATTATGGCAAGGATTTCTTGTTATATGTGGTTGCTGCAGAGTTTACAATTGGAATGGTCTTGGTACAAGAGGATGATATGTTCAATGAGCACGTTATCTATTATCTTATTTGAGGCCTAGCTGGATCGGAGCTCAACTACTCGCACATTGAGAAACTTGCTTTGGCGTATGTTCACGCTGTCCAACGGTTCCTTCACTATATATTACTTCACAAGACCATCATCGTTGTCATTGTCAACCCCTTCCAATATGTTTTAACACGATGGGTCATTGGTGGAAAGATCAGTAGATGGATAGTAATCCTTGAGGAGTTTGACTTAGATTTTGTTTCGGCTAAATCTAAAATGTCCTTGGTTTTTGAGGAGTTAATCACGGAACTGTCAGTCAAAAGTGGTGATATTTCGCCCGAAGAGTCACCAATTAACAAAGATCTTTTTCTAATCACATCTTCAAACCTCTGGTATGGAGATATACTTGTGTATCTTCATACTTTGAAGTTCCATGTTTCTACTTCTCGCAATGAGCATTGACGAATACGACACCAAGCGCGGAACTATCTCATCCTCGATGACACTTTGTATCGTCGAGGGGTGGATTGCATTCTTCAACGATGTCTTACTCACAAAGAAACGAAGCTTGTTTTGAATGACTGTCACACTAGAGCATGTGGCAGTCATTTGTATGTGTTGGAAACAACCCAAAAGATTCTTCACGTAAGATACTTCTGGCCCTCATTAATCAAAGATTATGTTGAGGCGGTCAAGAAGTGTCACCTGTGCCAGATATTCTGTCGAAATATGCGGGCACACCATGCTCCTATGTTTCCGGTTATTGTTGGCGTTCCCTTCACCAAGTAGGGGATTGATTTCAATACATGTCACCCAGCTTCTGCCAAGGGTCATCACTATATCATCATAGCAGTAGACTACTTTACTAAGTGGGTTGAAGCTATGTCGAAATTTAACAATGACGGGGAAATTGTTTCCCTTTTTGTTTTCAATCAAATAATATCTAGGTTCGATATCCCGAAGGAGAATGTCACTGACCATGGCAGTCACTTCCAGAACAAAATGATGATTGAATTAAAATCAAAGCTTAGGTTTATATAGGAACATTCGTCATGCTATTACCGACAAGCGAATGGTCAGGTTGAAGCTGTGAATAATTCTCTTAAAACTATTCTTCAGTGAACAAACAATTCATCCAAGTCAAATTGGCATTTGATGTTATATTCGACACTGTGGGCTTATCGGATGTCAGTTAAGACTGCTACCAGTTTTTCACCTTTTCAACTCGTCTATGGGCTGGAGGCAGTCTTTCCCATTGAATGTCAAATCCCTTCTCTGAAGTTGGCAGTGGAGCTATTTCCCAACTCTACACCACTTGAGGAATGGATTTTATATCTCGAGCAACTAGATGAACAGCATCGATATGCAGCCTTGGCTAACGAGGCTCATAAGAAATGGGTCAAGTTTAAATATGATCGGTTGGTCTTCCCTCAGATTTTCTCTGAAGGCGATCTTGTCCTGGTCTACGACCAAGACAAATCTCCCTTGAGGGAAGGCAAGTTCAAACCCATGTGGTCCAGACCTTTCATTGTGAAAGAGGTCTTAGAAAAGGGTGCTTACTGTCTGGTTGATTTAGAGGGTAATGCCTTAGCGGAGCCTAGAAATGGGCTCTACCTTAAGAAGTACTTCACTTAGGTTGGTCGGTTGAGCGTGACTTCTTGTATATATGTATAGTTTTTATACATGTTTGTCTTTTTTGTTTTTTGGTAGTGTAGTTATTATGTTGTCTTTTCACTGTGGCAGATGTCAAGTGAATCAGAATTATATGTTGGGTTCGCAGACGGTGCTAGCCAACACACTCGGAGGCTTGCTTCTACAGCTTGGGTGATTTTCACACATGGTGTTCAGTTGCTATCTTCTGGAAGTATTTTTCCAGGCGACGCAACCAATAATGTTGTCGAGTACAGTGCAGTGATAGAATTACTATGTGATTCCTTGTCATGTGGTATTTCTTGTCTTTGGGTTTACTTAGATGCTCAATTGGTCGTGTCCTAGTTAAATGGGGTTTACCGCGATTATGATCCCACTCTTCACCAACGATTCCTTAGGGTACATCTCTTAGAATGATCTTTTGATTAAATTATTTATATTCATGTTCCTAGGAGATTTAACCATCTAATTGATTCATTAGCTAATCGAGTTCTAGATTGTCATGTGCTCACATGTAGAAGTAAATCACACACATACACATGTAAATACATTTGTAAAAAAATGTCATCCATAAAATAGAAAATATTTATATATATACATATCCAAAAATGGTTTCATGAGTACAAAGTGGGCATGAAAACCTCAAAAGTAGTTGGTATACATCGTTGGGCTTAAGCCCTCAAAAATATAGTACAAAAAGTGCCCTCGGCACATAAGTAGTCCAATGTTATCTAAGTTCTAGGCCTATTGGCCCTGTTGTAGTGGACAACGGCGTTCGCAAGACGCCAGAATAACTAGACCCGGGTCTAAGGCACCCCTACTACATGTTGTTGCATAGTCGGGGGAAGATCCTCGATCTCAGCCATAGGAGTTGCACAAGTGAGAACGATGAGGTTCCTCTCTACTCGTCGTAGGACTCTATCATCCTCTTCGGCTAGGGGTCCTCCTGCAACTGCTAGTCCTGCCTCTAGTCGAGGATGACGCCTGGTCCTGGCGAAGTCTGTCGGTCGAACTGGTCCCACATTTGTACACAACAGAACTTCAAGTTAGTACTATGACGTACACATAGAAAGGATAATATATAAAATAAAAAAAAATTAAAAATTAAAAACTTTTAAAAATATGTTACCTATCTCATCGCGCTCCTCGCTAGGGGGCACCAGCATGTCAGGATCTCTAAGGAAACTAATCCCTGCATAGGGATATTGTTCTATCACTAGAATATGATGGGCCCACCAATCGAATAATTTATCATCGAATGCCTTCTGAGTTCTTCCTCCACCCTGTCTAGGCAACAAAACTACCCACCTGCACAATGCTAGGAAGGAGGTAATGTGCCCCCGTACTGTCTCCCTCTGTCTCCCTTAGGCTGAGACTAAGCACTCTCGAAGAAGATGAAAGAACACAGAACTGTGTTTAACCTAAAGTTCTTGTTTGTCCGTCTACGATAGTCTGTAAGTTGTATCTTCATGCATATCAGCATGGTAGTACTCCGGTAAAAAATAGTTTCCTCTAAACACTGGACTGCACAATTCATTTGTGCATGAGAGGCCTAATGGAGTGTTGTGGATCCTGTGATCTGCCCGATCATGAATAAAACGATGCAAAGGAAGAGGTTGGTAATCTTGTGAATTGGAACCTCAGAACCTATTTTCTTGGTACCATCCTCACAATAAATATCGATGTAGTCCTCAATGTTATATGGCCTCGGAGGAAAAGTCCTCAAGTTGACCGGTTCCCCTCCCCTAGAGAGGTCGGTCATGAAGTAGATGTCCTCTGTGGTCAGGGTCAGTGATTGACCCTCCAGCATAAAAGCCTCTGCATCAGGATGTCAATACTCCACTAGACCATTGAGCAACCTCGGTTGTGCCCTCATGAACGGACACTAGAAAAATTTCCACAAGCCGCATTGTTTTAGCGTAGCAATGGCCATAGGGTCCTCCTCGACCAAAACATCTAGCTCCTCATGTTCTCTTTCTCTCCAATGAACATACATCCTTTTACACACAAAATTTGGAGAGAGTTTAGTACTTGTGTTTTCTTTTTTTGAATACAAAAGGAGGTGTACACGGTTTGTAGTTTGAATAGTCGTGTATGTACTCGAGCTAAGTATTACTTTGCCCGAGTACATACGTCGGTTGACCGTGGAAAGCCTGCGTACACGCAGAAGCGACCCTTTTACAAGGGCACGTGCCTCCCAAACAAAAAATTAAATACAAATGAATAAACTAAAATGAAAGAAGGGGTGATTTGTACTTACTTGGTCCAAGTGTGAGGGTTTTATGTCCATCGTAGCTCCCGGAATTCGTGTTTTCATAAAAGGGTTTTTTGACTTCTTTTGTTATTTTCCAAATTGCAATGGTAAAAATGATCTTCCCACCTCTAGTTATAGACTTTTTTTGCCCTTTTTACCCTAATTTGGTCCCCTTTTTCACTTTTCCTGACTCGGTGGCTACTTGAGTTCTCTTTTGAGTTATCTTTGGGTCATTCTGATGGACTTGTCCTTTCGGTTTGGTAATTTTATTGAGATGGGTTACACCTGTATTGTCCCATGGTAAAAGTCATGTTTTCAACTTTTGTGTATAGGTTAGGTTTCCACCCCCTGCATTCTTCATATTGTTGACTTTTCCACTTTTCCATAGGATCGTTCCCACCGAAGTGCGACACAGAACTTTCTCGGCTGCTTTAGAAGTGTCGTAATTAGGTGGTAGAGCCTACCTCTATATGGATGCCCTAGGTAGATCCTTTGTTGCATTTTTGGCATCCATGTTATGAATTTGTCTATAGGCTTGGGATTCCTTGTTAGTCCCACCATAATTACATATTGAAGCCTCATTCTTCTTTCTAGTAATCATTCTTGGCCTTACCCACAGGACTCCCTAATGAGCATGGTTTGTTGTCTTTCAAGCTCGCTTAAATTTTGAAAGCAACATCCAACGAGAGTTCATTTATTCTTTTCAATCTCGTCTGGATTACTTGAGAAAAGAATCCCCCCCCCCCAAAGTCTTCTTTAAGACATTTTCAGACTCTCTAAAAATGAAAATATTGTTGAGCAGAGTCTTCTTTCTTTTTTAAAGAAATACTTCGTGAGATTCCCTCCTCTTGCCCAAATTTTTTGAATGGAGGGCGATGTCAAATACTAGCCATAAGAGCAATTGGTAACCCAACTAGACTCCCTAGGAATTGATCTTGTAACCTATTTGTGATCATGCTTTCATCATATGAGTTATCCCACTGTGCTAAATCTTATGAAGTCTTATTTTCCTATACCCAATGGTTATCTAGATTCAAATCTTTCTATTGAGAGGGTTTTTGAGTTTTTCATTTTGGAATCAGAGAGTATTTTTCTTTGTAAAGGGAGCTATCACATGACCATGATCAAAGCAAAGTTTGCAACAAAAGGCAATACTTTCATAATCCAAGGGTTGATTTCAATTGCAACCACAACTTTCCAGTACACACATGGTTAAGAAGACATTTCTTAAATATGCATAGATATGTATTCTAGCATAGTAAAAATATACTCACAAGTTTC
>SNQJ01S0273093.1:0-11587 GCA_010110895.2 Picea sitchensis
GAAGTAACAACGCTTTTGAATGCTAACAACAGAACATGTAAAGGATGTAGCAACAACAATTTTATAATTTACAAATGATCACATTAAGGTAAATCTCACTACAAAGATTTGTATGTAACTGCTCATTTAACAAAGAATATTAACCTTTTGTTCATTAAATTGAAACAGGATAATTGTTGTATGTAAAATGAGAGACATCAACTATGGACACTATTTAAATCCCATCACATCAACCTGTAACAAATTATGATATCTAAAGTAGTCAAAAATTTGATTACTAATTGAAATGAACAAAAACTTGAACAAAAGTATGATATATTGAAGCTAAAGCCGTACAAACATCCACTTTCATTCCAGTCTGAAAAATCACTAATCCATATTCTCTACTCCCAAGCAGCGATGGTTTTTGTTTACAAAAATAATACATATATAAAGGCCACAGGATGAACACATTCCTTGTGGAAATTATCAAAACTTTTGCAAAAATTATGGGAATAAAATCTCCCAAATTCCCATTTCTATCTAAGACTAACAACCTAATCTAAAAGTATGTAAAGAAAAAGCATGTTCAAAGATGCCACAGTCGATCCAATCTCTTTCAAAATTTGTGTGTACCTGTCAATGCACAAGAATACATGTTTTTCAAATTGTATTTTAGTTGTAAAATCAAAACAATTCAACTTTTCATAACTAGCTACAGAATCTCATGATTCTGTAGCTAGTTATTATTATAAACATAATTGTGTTTTATCAATTAAATCAAAACAGAAATAGATGCGATTTGATCAAATGAATCTTATATGCTAATTCAAAACGAAACAAAATCATCCTAAAATTACTTTTGAAAAAACCATACCTCGGGTTCAGGGATTTGATTTGATCAAGCTATTTTTGAATTAACAATGGCAGTGGCCGCCTCCACATTTTTGAAAACAACAGAGCCTATGGTCTTCTTCCTTTTATCATTAGCTAGCAACCTGTCGTTTTCTTTGGTTAGCACATTTACTCGATCCTCCAAGGAATTTATTCGGGATTGGAGCAAAGGGACGTCTGCATAATATCGGTCGATCCAGGACCTGCATTCATTGCACTATGGTTGATGAGGCTGTGCATTCACAGGTGAGGAACTTCTGAATCGACCATCGGTTCCTCTGTCGAGTTTGATCCTAGTGTATTTAGGGTCGTCTTTAAGACATGGCGGGAGGTTCCTCACATAGTCATAGGGCTTGACTGAACAAAGGTCGTGTGAGTATGGATACTCCTCAGTCAGAAATCGTTCAATTTCGGAATCGAAATCTTCACTCAACAGAATGGGTTTCTGATCTACGTTTTCTTTAGGTTTGTTACGAGCACACCTTGATACCCAGCACGCGGCCTTTTTACCTTTGCAATTGATATCATTTTTTATATTTCCCTTTTTCTTTGCAGACCTCTTAACAGGCTTGCCACTGTCTTTTAGACACGAGTCAAGCAGGGTGTCGGGTTGGGCATCGTTCGGGTAGGTCGAGGGTTCAAGAGAGGGAAAGAGCATAGGAGGAGGAACGACAGGCCCGACAAGGGTTTCTGTAACAACCGTTTTGTTAACTTCTCCAATTTCAGGCGTGGCAAAACCATTTCTCAACAATAAATCATCCCAACAATCGCCACTCAACCTCAACTGATGAATCAAAATAATTTTAATTAAACACTGGTGGAAGAGTTTGGAGTCCGCTTTCTCCCTCTTGAAATGTTTAGCCATTTTATACAAACTCTAAAGGAGGAAATGTGGCATATTTAAGGGAAAATCTATGAAACTCATGAGCAGCCATAGGTGGTATAGGAAAACTAAACCGTATCTACCCTCGCATGTAATGAACTGCCTGATAATAGCCAACAAATCATGCCACCTAGAATTAAGAGCTATAACTGGCATACCTTTATCGCAACTGTTGATTTTTAAACCATTTTTTCCCTTCGGCTGGCAGACCAGTGGCTGAGCTAAGGAAATCCTCGTTCAATTCGAGTTGGATGTCACCAACTTTGGACTTGCATCCATCGAATGTAAGTGAAAATTTTTGAGCGATTGCCAAGTTGAAACCCTCGAACTTCTCAATAAAAACCCTCCAACCATTCCTCTCTAGGTCCTCTCGGGCGTTATCAAACAACAACAAAGTTTGGACATTGTTGGGCTCCATTCACACTACAGGAACCATAGCAAATAGCACAAGATCAACAGGTTAATCGGTGAGGGGGTTTGACAGGGTAGACACAGAACCATTTTCCCGCAACTTCCCCAAAACAAGCAAATGCAACCCGAAATGCAAGATAGAGCGTTAATGCTTATGCGTGCGAGGGTGGTGGAGTAAATTGGGACCATGCAAAAATATCATGTCGGGTTGTACAATCGACAACGCCTTGGTAACATTTTACATTCAAATCACAAGTGCATATCCAAATGAATTTTAAACAACATGTCAAATGAATTGTCACATAACCATTGAAAACCATGATATACATAACCAAAAATCGATCCGAATGTTAAATAAACAATGGCATTTGCACGATTTAAACGAAACACCAATATGTCGAATTATTGCATCAACGATTACATCAAAGACACCAATATGTCAAATAACCATTGCATCAACGAATTTATAAATCGAAATCATATTAACAATAGTCAAAAGAAAAGTGAGTGGTGGTTTGATACATATGAAATCAAGGTGTTTTTGAGACCAAGGAGTGGTAATCGGGTTCCAGTAGGTTCATGATAAACCAAATGATCATTAATCCTTTGATGTAATCAACATGAATTCTAACTGTGGGTTTTCATGCTTGCAGTCATGAAAACGAAAACGAAAAGCAGGCGTGCAAAAAGCGAAGAATGATGAGATCATTTAAACAGTTGCGATGATTAATGAAGGTTTGAAAACCTTGTGTAGGAAGCTTGTAGAAAAGATAGAGATTAATATGGCTTCCAACAGAACCTTGAACACTTTTCTTTTGCTTCATCAATTCTTTCTTGGATGACTTGTTTTATTCTCTTTCTTTCTTTATATATTCAGTTGCACTGATCAATTTTTCTATGTAATCAACTTCTTCTTTTTCATTATCTTCCTCTTCTAAATCTGTCTGACATGATGAGCATCTTTCTTCTTGTTATGTATCTGCATCTTCTTTGGCATTTTATGAATCTGCGATGGGTGAAGAATATATGTCATGTAAATTGTCCCAAAGTTCTTTGGCGGATGAACATTTACCAACCTTTTCTCTTACCAGATTAGGTAATCCTTCCTAGATGAAACCCATTGCTATTTTTTAATTCTTCTTCAATTACTTCTTGGTTGCATTCTTTTCCCTTTTTGAACTATCATATCCTGTAACAACTAATAGGAAAATATAATGTCCTTGTTCCTGTAAAAATACTTTCTTCCTTATGCTCCACATCTCATACTTAAAACCATTATGACCATTAAACATTGGTACTCCATTCTCAAAATAATCCATGATCTCCTTCCAGTGGTTAAATTGTTTCCTGAAGGAACCTGCTCTGATTCCAATTGTTGGATTACTGAGAGCAGGGGTGAATCAGTAATAGAGAAATTTAATCCTTTTTCACCATAAAATGCAAGTGTTATATCAATGTAGCATTATCATACAATAGTTCTAGAGTAAATAAAAAATGAATAAATGAGAAATCACATACATACAGAGTACACTAGTGTTTTACGTGGAAACCCAAAGCGGGAGAAAACCACATAATTATTTTTCATATATGTCTTTAAGAATTACATTCATTGGAAGCACCAACTTCCTTTGCTTTCCAGCTGCAATTGGAAGGAGGCTCCAATCCCCTAGTTTCTTAGGCTACAACCTGAAGGAAGCTCCAACTCCCAATTCTATGTCTACAACCAAAAGGAGGCTACAACCCTCTATGTTATCCAGCTACACTGATAAGGTGGCTACAACCACCTGTCCTTGCCCCATCCAACCTCCCTGACGTAGAAGTAGAATGATAGAATCATTGTCACACTATCACTGTGAGATATACTGATGTAAACCTATACCAATCAACATGCACCAAACAACCTATGCCAATAACCTGAACCATGCATCAACCTATACCTCAACCTCTAATCAACCTGTACCATAAACAATTGCATCAACCATGCACCAACTTGTACCAAACAACCTGTAATCAACCTGTACCATAAAAAAGTGCATCAACCATGCACCAACCTGTACCAAACAACCTATAGTAAACATGTACCATAAACAAGTGCATTAACCATGCACCAACTTGTACCTCAACATGTACCATGAACAAGTGCATCAACCATGTACCAAACTTGTACCTCAACCTATACCATGAACAAGTGCATCAACCGTGCACCAAACCTTTACAAATAACATGTCACAACAACCTTTCCAAACAACCTATCACAACAGTTTATCTCATCAATCTTATCAACCAAATCAGATCTACTCACCAAGATCAATCACGAAGACAACTCTCAAATATGTGCATCAACCAATCATAACACAACAACTCATAATCATCACCAAGATCAATATGTGCTTCTAATAATATACCAATACAAGTATGCTACATCATCCATAAACCATGTGTAAACAATAATACTAACAAGTTTCTCTAACCATGTACCAATTATGTACAAATCATGTATCAACTACTCATCAACTATGACTCATCCAGATGGACCAACATCATCAACTATACACCTCATGTATGTGCCAACTCATCAACTACTTGTCTCAACCATGTACCCAACATGTACCTCAACCAAAAGCACTCATCAATTTCATCATCCAAATCTGATTTGTAACTATGTAATAGACCTAGTGTATATGATCACATCCTGCAAACCTTCCTTAACTTTAACAACACAAGACTAGCATTTTCATCAAACTTTTCTTAGTCTCACATGACTAGTTTTGTATTAGTCAACAACCATAAATTTAAATAATCATAACTATGTACCTGTAATGAATAAATATTTGAAAATAGTACACAATGTTCTTCAGTGTGTTTTATGAAATTTCTCTAGGTATCACTACTTGGAACCTCTTAGAAAATGAGTTATAGAAAAAATGACATACCTTGTTGAATTCTTGCTTATTCTAGAGAGTGAACTTGTAGAGAGTGCCCCACACAAAATATTTGTTGTATGGATCTGAAAATTTTACACAGAACACTACAGACTATACTCTAACCAACACCTTTTGTCTTACATAATTTGGATCTGTTATGAAGAAGTTATGATGTTTTTACCTGAAACACCTGTTTTAGACTAGTTTGAGGACTAGCCAAAAACCCTATTGTACACAGAGCGTAACTCCAAAACTACAACGACCCACAAACTGAAATTCATATGAAAACTACTTGGATATGTTTTCTCAATGGCCTATCAATTTCATGTCTTGAATCATTCTATAAAAAAAGTTATTTTGAAAATGGTGAGATGACTTGTAAATAACATACCTTAGAAAGCATCATCAAAAGAATTTATCCTCCCTTGAATTTCGGCCAACTTTACTTCACCTTCTCTCTAAAATTCAGCTTAGATATCCTTTGGTTACCTCATTCACCTATATATATTCAATATTCTCAAGTGTTATATCAAATGAGAGAGCCTTGCCTCTTATTTATACTTTCATGTAGCTTCCTCAAGGGGTTACCTTTTAACCATCTTAATCCACTTTCCTTATTTTAGGTTTAAATAACTTCGAACCACTTGTCCACTTAGTAATTCATCCATTAACTTTATTATATAAATAATTTATTTTGTATCCACTTTGACTTATAGTACACTCATCACTTCACTTTACCTCAAGGGGTTACCTTCTAACCATCTTAAACCACTTTTCTTATTTTTGGGCTAACCCACTTCTAACCACTTGTCAACTTAGTAATTTCTCCATTAACTTTATTATTTAAATAAAAAAAATTGTATTTACTTTGAATTATAGTAAACTCATCACTTCACTTTATTATTTACCTTCTAAAAATATCTTAAACCACTTTGGCTACTTTGACCTTTTGGGGCTTCTAGATGACTCATGAGGGTTCTCCAAATTCGTAAGGCCATAACTCTCAAACCGTGAGGAGTTATGTGACGTTCCACATACCACCAGAAATGGCATGACATTTACTATCCATATAGAAAATTCTTACATGCAAATATATCAAAACACATACTAGTATACATCAAACAAACTTGGGTCCATTACCCAATCCTGGGTTCTCCGACTTCACATGGCCATAACTCTCTAACTGTGAGGAGTTATGTGATTTTCCACATACCACCGAAAATGGAATGACATGTAATACCCATATATAATAATATTACCTTCAAATATATTAAAACTCATACCATTATACATCAAACAAACATGGGTCCATTACCCAAACCTTTGTGCTACCAGAATTCGCTACCGAAATTTCTCCAAGGGTTGACATCAATCTACAATATCACTCTCAAATGGTTGACATCAATGACAACCAACAATCCATACCAAATTTCCATCAACCTAAGCCAATTGTCTAACATTTCTTTCCTGTACATAATGCATATAGGTTTCACTTGGAACTCGCCTTCTGGTTCCACCTACACCATGTTCCAATCAATGATTTGAGTAGGATCATGAATATGTTTTTTTAATAATGAAACATGAAAAACCTTATAAAGTTTTAAAATTACAAGGAGTGAAAGTTGGTACGCCATTGGTTTGATTCGAGTTAAGACTTCGAATGGACCAAAAAACCTTGGCACCTACTTGGAACAACTTCCTAGTTTTAGGGAGCTCCTCCTTGATTTGAATTTAAGGTATACATGCTCTCCACCATTGAATTCATGATGTCTACTTTTCATATCTGCATAGTTTTTCTATCGATCTTGCACCGAGCTTTTAAATTATGTTGTACCTTTTTGACTATCTGTTCCATTTCTTGGAGCATTTTTGGTCCAACCATAGTTCTGTCAACCATGTTATCTCAGTTTATCGGGGTTGTACATTTCCTTCCATATAAAACTTCGAAGGGACTCATCTTTGTCGATTCCTGATACCCATTATTGTAAGAAAATTCAACTAAGTGTAGATATTCTTTGCACTTAGTTGGTTTTGATCTTACATACATTCGTAACATATCTTCGATAATTTGATTCGTACATTCTATTTTCCCATTCTTCTGTGGATGGTGATTTTTGTTGAAATTCATATTAGTACCCAAAACTGCAAACAATTCCTTCCAAAAATTGGATGTAAATTTAATGTCTCTATCTGAAATCACCATCTTAGGAATCCCATGCAGTCTAAATATTTCTTTCATAAAAATTTCAATGATATTAATTGCTTTGTAAGTAGATTTCACATGTATAAAATGTGAAGACTTACTTAACTTATCAATCACTACCATAATTGAATCGTTTTTTCTTTGATTCTTAGGCAAACATGCCATGAATTCCATTGAAATAATTTCCCATTTCCATTATGGTATAGGCAGAGGTTGTAAAAGAACTTTCGGATGCTGATGTTCAGGTTTTACCTGTTGATAATCTAAACATTTAGACAAGTATTCAATTGTTTCATATTTCATATTATGCCAATAAAACTGTCTTCTTAAAGATGTTATCATTTTCTAGTATCTTGGATGACCATTATATGGATTTTTGTGCAACTCACTAAAACTCATCATCTACAATTCAATAGAATTAGGTACATATAACTTGTTTTTGAACCTTAATAGTCCATTTTTACTGATACAGGAATCTATACTATGCAAATTTCCCTCATTTTTCTGCAAATGATCTATTTTTTTTATGTATTCTACATCATTTCTCCTTGAATATTTAATGTTTTCCTCAATATCATTTTCTACTTTGTTGATAATTACTTCATATAACTCATTAGTTCTCCGACTTAGTGCATTTGCGACTTTCCTTTCCTTTCCTTTGATGTGTTGCACCTCAAAATCAAACTCACTTAGAAAGGCCAACCACCTCGCCTGTCTTTCATTGAGATCCTATTAGATAAACAAGTGTTTCACACCACTGTTATCTGTTAGCAATAGAAATTTTCTTCCCATTAAATAATGATGCCACATTTTAAATGCATGAATTACAATTTCGAATTCTAGATCATGAGTTATGTAGTTTATTTCATGCTCCTTCAATTTGCATGATTCGTAACAAATGACATTTCCATCCGATGTCATCACTCCTCCTAATCCTTATTTACTTACATCTACAAAAAATGTAAAATATTTATAAGGGTCAGGCACTTTAAGTATTGGTGTTGTAGTTAATAAACCTCTCAATTTATCAAAATTTTCTTCGTATTTTTGAGACCAATAATTTTTTTCCCCTTTTTTTGCAATGATGTAATAGGGTAAGCAATTTTGGAAAACCCTTCGATAAACCTCTGATAATAACTGGTAATACCAAGAATGATCTTATGTCTTCTACGCATTTAGGAATAGGCCATTCCAACATGGCTTTAATCTTTTCAAGGTCTACGACAATACTGTCTTCCAATATCACGTCCTAAATATTGTATCTTCCTTTGATAAAATTCGCATATATCAAACTTAGCATATAGTTTATGCTCTCTTAGATTCTATAATAATATTTTCAAATGTTGTTCATGTTCTTCTTTAGTTTTTGAATAGATTAATATATCATCAATAAAAATCATTACAAATGTATCCCAATACTGGTTGAATATAATATTCATCAAGCACATAAAAGTTGTTGGTGTGTTAGTAATTCCAAATGGAATCACTAAAAATTATTAATGTCCATAACGTGTTCTAAACATTTTTTTCTTACATCTTCATCCTTTATCTTGATCTGGTGATAACCGGATCTCAAATCTAGTTTAGAGAATATTTTTTCTCCTCCAACCTGATCAAACACATCATTGATCCTAGGTAGAGGGTATTTGTTTTTAATCATCATTTTATTCAATTGACAATAATCAATGCATAATATTAGTATTCCATATTTCTTTTTAACAAATAAAACTGGTGCTCCCCATGGTGAAACACTTGGTCTAATGCATTCTTTATCTAATCATTCTTGTAATTGAATTTTTAGTTCTGTTAACTTAGGAACACTCATTCTATAAGGTTCCTTTGATACTATGATAGATCCTGGTAGTAAATCAATAGAGAAAGCTATTTCTCTCCTTGGAGGTAGTTATGTTATCTCTTCTACAAATACTTATTTAAATCCATGAACAACTTCAAAGTCTTCCAAACTTGTCTTGGTTTCTCTTTGCAGTAGATTAGTTACTTGAATAACATACAATTTGTAACCTTTACTAATACATTTCTTGAATTGCATTGCTGATCTTTTTCTAACAGAAACTGGTTTTCTGATTCCTTGTACTATTCCTGGTGTATTATTTTCATCCTTATACACAAATGAATTTTCATAACAGYTCAATATCATTTTATTCCTTTCTAACCATTCCATTCCAATAATTATTTCATACGACCCTAAAGGTAACACATTCAAATTTATCTTTCTATTCTGACCACTTATACTTAGTTCACAGTCAGAAATAAATTTTGTTACCTTTCGTTTTGTCTGTGTTTCTAACTGTACTAACCATGATTTATCATGTTTTAGCTTATTTAACTTGTTTGAGTCTACTAAAGTTGGGGTAACATAACTTAAAATAGCTCCTGGGTCAATTACAATAGATACTTTGTTTTTATGAATTTCACCTTAAATTTCCACAATAGTGGATTGATGATCTGCTTATCTGCCATTCATAGCTGCATTGATTCTATGAATGATTTTTCCCATATCTCCAACTATTGAAGCTTCCTGTAGGTACTGAATGGTTTTATTTGCAACATTAATGTAGGGACAGTTCCTCAACAAATGTGGTTCGCCACATCCCCAACATTTCAGTGGTTCTCTAAGATTATCATTTTCTTTCTTGAATCCTAAGTTGACTGACTTACTTCCATGTACTTGTGGCACATTTCTGTTGTTTGTTTTATGTCCTTTATTCATATTTTGAAAGGGTGAAGGTTTGAAACCCTTTTTCCTTTTATTTCACTTTTCCTATTTCTTTTCTTTCCATGCTTTTGGATTTTCAGATCGTTGTTTGTATTGATCATGACATATTCTTTCTTTTCACAACACTTCATTCGAATTTTTTGGGTTATCAAACTCTATTCTTCCCTTATAATACTGAGGTAAACAACTTAGAAATCTTTGGACCTTTACCTTTTCATATTTTATATAAGGTACAAATCTTAATAATTCCATAAATTTAGTGATTAGGTCCTCCATGGGCATCTATCCTAACTTCAGTTCATATAATTCTTTAGTCTTTATTTCATGATATATTTCAGATACATATTATTTCTTGAAGTGTTTCTTGAAATCTTCCCATTCCATCTTCTTCTCTTTTAGTCCTTTGGATAAATTTAAGTCTTTCCACCAGATGTTGGCTTTACTTTTCAGGTTGTAAATAACAATTCTTACATTCATATTACTAGAGTATTTGTATATCTGGAAGTATTTATTTAAGTCAAGCAACCAAGCTTCTGCCTCCTCATCGGTTTTGGACTCACTGTCAAATGTTGAAGGTTTTATTTTCTTAAATTCTCCATCTAAATGGTCCATTAGTTTTCTTTTCCTTATTGTAGAGGCTTTATTTTCTTAAATTCTCCATCTAAATGGTCCATTTGTTTTCTTTTCCTTATTGTAGAGGCTTTATTTTCTGTAATATGTGTGTCATTAGAAGAGTTGTTTTCTCTTTCTGTTTCACGACTAGGATCCTTTGAGGAATTTTTAATAACCTCCTCATCCATTTCATTATTCCTTGGAATATTCTTTGTTTCTATGCTATGTAACAATATTTCATTAATTTCCTGTTGATATTCTCGAGCTTTCTTTAATTTTTCATTATCAACTTTAAACACCTGCAATTTCGCGATAAGATTCCTCATCATTTCCAACACTTGGGTGGTTCAACTTCAATCAATGTGATTTTATGGGTTTCTTGATCCAGGTGGATATCAGTGGCCACCCACCTTTTCCAACTGGCTCAAAACAATTTTCTGGCAATTTTGGTAATTTACTATTTTTAGCAGTTTTTAACTTCCGGGGCAATTTTGAGGGCATAAATGAAGGTTTTTTGGGATCGATATTCACAATGATGGCCAAGGGATTTGATTGAGCCTGAAAAATGAATCTCTTCGACGATACCTTTTCAACAAGTTATCGTGCACCCCAAACAAAGATCTTATGCTAAAGTTATGCCCCCAGGAAGTTGATACACCAAACTACCCAAAATGGGGTCCACAAAACTGTTGGCTTTTGATCTTCTAGGGTTAGGTTTTTGGATTTTATTTATGATAAAAATGCCTTTGGATCCTCACTGTAAAATTGTCTTCTTGTAAATGTGAGTAGCAGACACATCTCTTCTCAGAGATAAGCTGCCACCATTCTAGCAAGTCTTTCACTCTGTATTTTTACAGTCTTTGTACATTTTCGCTCATTAATAGAAAATTGTGTATTACTGTATCTATGTGTTTATGGTTTCATATCCGATACATTTTTTTTAT
>SNQJ01S0273094.1:0-11587 GCA_010110895.2 Picea sitchensis
TATAATTACAACTAATGGCCTAAAGCCGACATAAATAAAATAACATTACTAATCTAATATGCCCCAATTAAGGGGTAATAAATAACATTACTAATCTAATATGCCCCAATTAAGGGTTAATGAGCCAATATTAGGGCTTAACAACTTCGATCTTTGTTCGAGTCAACAAGCCATGTTATTTCAAAACCTAATAATATGTGTGTACTCAGATCCTCATTCTGTTTGATTGAGAAGCTCTTACTAATTGGCACTTGAAGATTAGTTTGGCAAAATAATCTCCCAGATTTTGGATTGGAAATGGAGTACCAATCATTGCCACATAAAAGGTATTTTTTTAAAACTCTCCCCATTAATACTTTCATTACAATGCCTCCAAAGCATAAGACTGTTGTATCCATGGGCGATATGAAAATGAGAGTAGTTACCTGGAAGATCACACTTATCCATCGACATAGTAGTTCATAGGTTGTAGTTAATAATTGTGATGCTAGGATTATCCATGATATTACCTAAGCTTGAGGGATGTAAGATGAGATACTCATCTCCAATGATATTAAACAGAGGATAGCCTTCTAAATGGTCACATTGTGGATGAAACTAAGGATCACCTAACTCCTATGCTTGCACATAGAAATATGATCCGTGCGAGCCTGTCAAAGCAATTCTCCTACCCAACCATTTCTCCAATCATTTGGTTAGCGAATATCTGGGCAACGATATCTCAAACAAAACATACAAAACACATATGCACAACAACACACTATATTCTCACGTTTTTTCTGATATTCCTAGACCCTCTAGTGAGAGATTTAAGTCTAGAGAAACCAACGTTGATACCAAATTAGAGAACCAGATTGCACACACAAAATCTATATATTTTTATTAATCAATCAAACACATATTTATATAAGAAATTTTCCTCAACGACATAAAAAACTCATAAGGAAATCTCTCAACCACACACACATAAATAAGATCTGATAGTTTGAGAAGATCTCTCACAACTAACTAGATCTAACAAGCCCAAACTAACTCTATTAAAGTAAGCATTAACTCTAACATAAAAATTAAATTTTAATTTAAGAAATATAGTTTTAAAGTGATTTGACAAAGTTTCCGTTGTGAAATCAAAAAATATCTTAAAATAAGAATGCCATAGGGGCATAATCCTTGTCTATGTTGGATGGAAAATTATGGAAACTTAATCAAGTGCCATAAAGCCATCTTTAAGTGAGAAATATATCCCCCCAAAAAACACACTCTTTATAATATGCTTGAATAAATCCTCACACACTATTGCAATACATGGATAAATCGAATCCACACAGTATATCAATATTGAGCGTACCTAAGGAGAATTCATCATCAAGCTTTACCCAAAAAAGGAATTCACTTTAGACAAAGGATAACAACCGTTGCAATGTATATTCAAATTATTTTATTTTAGTTCCACTTTAGATAGAAGTAAATCAATGTAATAATATTTTGTGGACTTCCATTTAAAAAAATTAAATTAGAATTTAGACTTTTAGTTAAAAAAAAAAAAAGTTAAAATTAGAATTTAGGTTTTTAGTAATTTTTTATAGATTAAAAATCTTAAACTAAACATCTTAAAATTATACAGATTTTTTAATAAAATATTAAAAAAAAAAAGAAAAACGATTATGGCATGTTTTCATCGACACATGTGGTCCTAAGGGTTGCTCGATTTCCGGGTTTTGGTAGAGGCCGATGAGAATGAGATACTTGTTGTCGATATTTCACCTCACATGGCTCTGCCCTATTCCTTTAGAATGATTGGGATAATATTTATCTATGGAGTGGGTTAACTCGAGAGTAATCTTTCCTCCCGAGTTACTTTTCTGACAGGTTCTCCGACGACCCGCTTTTAAATTTCCAGTCAATCCATAACTCTCATCGATTTTCTAAGTATCTGGGTTGGTTTAAAATGGGGCAAAACACTAGGGGTAAGGTTTTGAAATGCATGGAACTTTGATCCATGCGAAACTTAGACTACCCCTTAAAATATGGTCGAATTCAAGCCCATTTGTTTTGCCTGAAAAGTAGAACTCGGGAGGGAAGATTGCTCCCGATTTAGCCTACTCCTTTATTAGTTTAATAATATATAACTATAAATTTGAAAAGAAAAAAGAATAAAAAAATTTAACCTTCAATCATGGAAAAAAAAACATTCTTTAAAAAACTCTTTCACTCTTTCATATTGCAATTAATTAGACAATACAATCTTTTAGATTGCAATTAATTAGACAATAATAAGTTTTTTTATATTGATGGTTATATCTAAGTTCAAATTCAAGTTGGATTGCAATATCTATGCTTAATTAGTAAATGGAACTTTTTTTTTTCAATAAGAAAAAAAGCTTATATTAGAAAATATAAATATTCTGTTACAAAATCTGTCATCTGAATCACAACTTTCGGATCCTTTTATACTATAGGGATATAAGTTCTGATCATAATACATTGTCCTCTAGAAAAGCTGAAAACTTTTAGGTGTATACTTGTATATAACCTCTGATTTTACGTATCTAGTTCAAAATACAAAAAGACTAGTTTTATCACCCTTGCACCAATGAAAGATTAATTGATAGCTAATCTTTCAAAATTTTGTGAATGTCCTTCTGTACCTACTACAAAATAGATTCCATCCTCATCCAGTAATAGAGCTTCTTTTGATAGCTGGTCAACTTCCTTGTTGTACGCTCTATATAAGTGTTGAGCTTTAAGTTGTTGAAAACTCCCTCCAAACACTCAAATTTTTGTCATCCAAGGTTGAAGAGAGACCACCTGTAGTTTGTTTTCATTAGAAAACCAATCAATAATAATCTTTGAGTCACCTACCAGCTGTAACCTTGTTACCTTTTTATAGCATGAAAAAAATAAGATACACCACAAGGCTAGGAGTTCACCCTTAGTATTAGTTCCTCTACCACAATTCATCTTGAGTCTAAAAGTGTCCAATACTGGACATTTTAACAAAGCTCCAGCCCCACATTTAACACCCTTGTTTTGTGAGACACCATCAAAGAACCCCACTGCCAGATCCTAGTCAAGAATAGGAGGCCTATCAATCCTAATAATCTTAGTAGAATGTGATTTTTTTTTCTCCCAAGTCTTGTAGTATATTATTGCGAACTCTGACCAAATTATGAGGATGATCTTCGAAAATGACCAGATTCCTTTGCTTCCATACCTCCCAACAAATATAATAAGGGATTTCTTTCCAATTTTCCTTCTTCCTTATCCAGTTTTGTAATAATTCAACAATATGTCCTCCTTCCCAAGTACTCAATAGTTTTAAATCCTTTTTAATTGTAAACCAAATGTCTTTGGTAAAACTACATTCCACAAAAAGATGAAAACCAGTTTCCTTATTGCTCCCACACAAAACACATCTACTGGGCCCAAAAATGTCTCTTTTGACCAAATTTTCTCTAGTAAGAATTTTATGTTCAAGCATTAACCAAATAAAAAGTTTGAATTTTAGAGGTAGCTGCCATTTCCAGAGTTCAGTAAACCAGTATGATGGTTCTTCCTCCACATCCTCCAACAACTGGACTTCACAATCTTGTTTTTCATTTACATGTCCTCCTTTAGTGTCCCAGGACCACAATAAGATATATTTTTCATTGTTTAACTCAAATCCCAATCCAACTAATCCCTCAACAAAATTATTCCATTCCTCTTTTTGTTCTCCTTCCAGTCCTAAAGTCTCAGCCTTTTTCCAACTTGTATGGCTTGTGTCCTCCAAATCAAAAGTTCCAGCTTGTGCAAGGAATTCTATCCCTTGTGCCTTTAGTGCAAGTATGAGATTCCTTGACAATTTAAAGTATGTGTGAGCCCCAACCATTGGATCAGCTCCAATTCTGATATCCCTCCCATTTCCGGGTTTCCATGCCAACCAATCAGTTATAATAGTTATTGAAGAGATGATTGCTCTCCAAATATTTGAAATACCAGACCAATTTTTTCAGCCTTCCCTGAACCACTCAACAACAATTTTCTTCCTAAGATATTTTTTAAGTATCACCTCATGCCAAAGACCAGGCACCATAAGGAACCTCCACAAACTTTTAGCCGCTAAGGCTTTTCCAAAGGATTTTTTTTTTTAATACCCCACCTACCTGCCTTTTTTGGTTTTGCAATCTTTTTCCAACTTATCAAATGCATCCCTTCTTTCAGTTTTTTACTAGTCCACATGAAACTGAACATCCTCCTTCTCATATTAATCAAAATACTTTTTGGTACCTTAGACAAAGAAATCCAATACACATGTATTCTTTTGAGGACAAATTTGACGAGTGTGACTCTTCCCCCTAAAGTTATCCACCTATGACTCCAATTCAAATTTTTTTTTTTCAAATTTTATCTTCAACTAGTTCTAGTCTGCCCTAGTATAGCAACTAGGTTTTAAAAAACACCCAAGATACTTAAAACCAACATCTACTGGTTTTACTTCAAAAGGAAAAATCTCCTTCAACAAAGCAAGGTCCTTTGCTACCCATCCTACTTCTAGGAATGAGGACTTATGTGGGTTGAAGGCCATCCCCGTTGCCTTACAAAATAGATCCAGGATCTCCTTAAAAACTTCCCATTCAGTAATGTTTCCTCTCCCAAACAAAATTACATCATCCATAAACATCAAATGTGTAATTATTATCCCTCCTACCACATAGATTCCTTCTATTTTCTTTTCCCTAACTTTCTCATGTATGGATTTGCTTATCCGTTCAACAACAATAAGAAAAATTAAAGGAGATAAAGGGCACCCTTGCCTTAATCCCCTTGTATTTTTAAAGAAGCTGGTAGGCCTACCATTAATCAACAAAACAAAATTTGCAGAATTCACACACCCCAAAATCCAATCAGTAGCTTCTAAATGCATTCCTGCTTGTAGTAAAACTAGCCTTAAGAATCCCCAGTCCACTCTATCATAAGCCTTTATCAAATCTAGTTTAAGGACTAGTGCTTTGATAGTTTTTACCTTGATACCGTGTAAATCTTCCTGTACAACACCAATGGAATCAATAATTTGTCTGCCCTCAAGAAATCCAAATTGTTCCTTTGAAATACCAAAAGACAGAAATGATTTTATTTTAGTAACAATAATTTTAGTTATGATATTATACACCAAGTTGCATAAAGCAATTGGTCTATATCCTCCAAAGGATTCTGGTTTATCACTCTTAGGTATAAGTGCAAGAAAATTAGCATTCAAATCTCCAGTTACCCTGCCTTTCCTCCTAGACTCTTCAACCATCTCCAAAATATCATTACCTAAAAGATAAAAAAAAATCCAAAAAAAATTCTACAGTCCAGCCATCCGACCCAAGACTTTTTGAAGCTTTAAAACCTTTAAGAGTTGACAATATTTCTGCTAAAGTTACTGGCTCAACCAATTTGGGGCCTTCCTCCTCTGAAAACATCCTTGGATAATTCCTTAAAACTGCTAGTTGATCAGATATGGAGAGGTTAGTCTCAGCCTTAAATATATTCTGGAAATTTCCAACTGCTTCCTTTTGTAGACCTTGATTACTAGTGATCATTGTTCCATCTTCCTTAGTAATATCCCAAATAGTATTGTTCTATTTTCTGGAATTTGCATAAGCATGAAATAACTTAGTATTCCTATCTCCTGAAGCCAACCAGTTTATCCTACTCTTTTTCCTTCAAGTTTCCTCCTCATGTCTCAGTAGAAACATTTTCCTCTTTTCTTTTTCAATTACCAACACTTTAACTTCCTCCTTCTCAAATCCCTCAGGGAAATTATAGTAAAGTGTATCCAAATCAAATTCAAGCTTTACCAACGCTTCCTTTGCTTCAATTTTTTTCTTTATTTCCCATTTTATCACCAGAGACCTAAGTATATTTACCTTTTTAACCAAAGAATCCATAGGATTTAATATCTCTGTTACCAACAGTCCAAACCAATTAGATCTCACTAAATTAACAAACTCTGGTTCCTCAAGCCATACATAATTAAATTTAAAAATGTAGCAGACCTTTCCTTTATCTTGTTCCAAATGGAGAATAATAGGCATATGATCAGAGATCTTTAAATTACACACCCAAATTCTGTAACTGAATCATGGCACTGCAAGATCCTCAGCTATCAAAAAATTGTCCAATCTCTTAGCAATGTAGTCCTGACCTCCTCTTCCATTTCTCCAGGTAAGGAATAATTTTAAAGGCTCAACATCCACCAGCCCCTCAGCTTGTATCAATTGGATAAAATAAAGATGTAAGGGATCAGCTCTAGCATGGGCTCTCTACACTTCTCTATTTGAAATAGTAAAGTTTAGGTCGCCCCCCAGATTAAGATTGTGTTCATTTAGTATCCCGTCCCTTTTAATAACCTCCTAGAAAACCTCCTTGTCAGAATAGGGTCCATAGAAATTAATAAACTTCATTCTTTTATTTATATCTTTTACTAATCCATCCAGCAATATCCCTGCAGGGGTCAAAAAAGAAGAAAAATCATCTTTTCATGGATTCCAAGAAGCTAGCAACCCACCAGACAGTCTTGAAGAATCCACCACAAAAAAATACCAATTAGGAAGCAATTTGAAAAAAAATTCTTTTGCTTTTTCTTCACATACCATTGTTTCCTGGATAAATAACACATCCAGTTTTGCTAACTCTAAGAACCTTTTAAGGGATAAAAAATTTGAGTTCCCCCCCACTCCCCTAACATTTAGGGCAACAACAATCATTTTTTAACCCTCACCAGGGCTTTCTGATCTCTAAGCTCCCTAGGTCCATCAACCATCATAGAAACGGTAGTAGCTAAATTCTCCTTCTCTTTCCCTAGCTTCCTCACACTTCTAGTATTTAGCGGGGAAAAATATTTCTCCAGACCTCCATGAAAAACCCCTTTCAACAGTGAAGCCTCTCCCAACGAGCTGTGAGTTGACACACCCCTTAAATTTGTTGATGTTTGGACAACATCGGGAATACATTCTTCTATATATATATATATATATATATATATATATATATATATATATATATATATATATATATATATATATGACATGTATTTATAATACAGCGATATAAATATACTTAGTAAATAAATAGTTACTTATTATCCAATTGACACATCCTTTCATGGATGGTCACCATATTCTATATATATGAAACTCTCATCCCATTTGTAATAACACATCAATAGTTTAATATAAGCATTTTTCTATTGTACTTGTGTCTCATTGCATGGTTATTCTTCTTGTGATCTTGGTTATTAACTGCTTCTATTGTTCATGGTTTATGCTTAGGTTCAAAATAAAATTTATAAAATGGCGAATGTAATTGAACAACGGTAAAATCCAACATGGTATCAAAGTAGCGTTATTGAAAGAAGACTATTGCACATGCATTAACCTTGTACAACAACTTGTCGTACCTTTCCTACAATTCATTGTTTTCTTGCAACTACAACTCAGGTTAAAATTTCTGCACTCTTCCAACAAACATGGTGAACCATATTTTGGTGGAAGATAGGCTTGATGGAACAACCAACATCAGTTCTTGGAAATCTAGATTACTCATCACTCTATAAAAGAGTGAACTAATGAAGTGCGTCGAAGAAGATGTACCAGAATCAACTGATGATACCGAAAAATCTCCATGGAGGAAAGGCGTGCAAAAGCCAGAAAAGTCATCATCTATTCTTTGAGAGACCATTTAATCCCTCACTTATCCAACTTGAAGACAACTAATAAGATGTACGATGCTGCAGAAGGAGTTGTTTGAGAGTAACAACACAAACGAAGCACTTGTCTTGAGACACCAACTTCAAAATGTCAAGATGACAAAAGGTGACATTGTTTCTACCTTCTTCATGAAGATTTTGGAGACCATAGGTTAGTTGGGTGGTATTGGTGAAATCATCTCTGATAGAGAACTTGTCATGATTACCTTAATGGTATTCCAAACCATTGGGAGCCATTCGTCAAAGTATCATTGGGTGATCCAAATTTCCCAAGTTTGATGGTTTATGGCTCAGAGGAGACCGGACTTGTAGCTAGAGGCATGTAATGTTCCCATCATGATGAAAATCAAAGGAAAAATAAAAATAAAAAGGAAAGAAAAGGAAAAGAAGGGTTTTGGCAAAACCTTTAAAAGGAAGGAAGTCAGCACCAACTTTTGACCACAAAAAGAAGGACATGTCAAAGGTTCAATGCGTCAGATGTGACAAGTATATGGCCACTATGTGAAAATTGTCCTACATGGAAGAAAGGAAAACAACGTGCTTCCACTGCTAATGTTGATTTAGAACACCTCAGAGGAAGTCGAGGAATGCAAGCATGAATGATGAAGAGTTATTCTTCATTTCATCCCTCTCAGTATGGTTCCTACTAGTAATGATGTTTGGTTGATTAGCTGATTGGTTCTTCTAGACATATGTTGGATACGAGAGAGCACCTTACGAGATCTAGTAGAAAAGATCGTTGCATGTTGTACTTGGTGATGATGTGAGATATACTATGAAGGGATTTGGATCCACCTCCTTACAATTAGATTCTGGCACCCCTCCATTTGAGTGATGTGTTATTTGTACCTGGGATGAGATGAAACCTTGTCTCTATTTCATCCTTAGGGAACAAAGGCTTCCTGGTTACTTTTCTACGATGGAAAAGTTCTTGCATGGAACAAGAACTCTAATATGAATTATGCCCGGGTGATTAGTGTTTGAGAGTTATGCAGTGATTGTTCAACCATTTCAGGACCTAATACATAATTCTATTAGTTTGAGGCACCCCACTCCATTTGAGCGATGTATTATTTGTACCTGGGATGAGATGAAACCTTGTCTCTATTTCATCCTTAGAGAACAAAGGCTACAAGGTTGCTTTCTCTGATGGAAAAGTTCTTGCATGGAACAAGAACTCTAGTATTAATTATGCCCGGGTGATTGGTGTTCGAGAGGACAGATTGTACAGATTGACTGTTCAACCAGTTCAATCCCTAATACATAATTCTATTAGTTTGAGTGAACTATGGCATATGATACTTTCTCATTTACATTATAGAGCTCTCCCTGCTTTGGGGAAGATGGTGACATGCCTTCCAAAGATCCATGTTGAACATGATGGCATTTGCAGAGGTTGTGCTCTTGGAAAGAATGCCAAGAGTACCTTTCTGAGCAGTGACAATAGATCCAAGGGGATCTTAGACTTGGTTCATACAGATTTATGTGGACCCATGACAGTTGCTTCCTTAAGTGGATACCTATACTATGTGATCCAGGGGATCAATTTTTTCTCAAAATTCAAAGTGCCCGGAATCGCTTCAAATCAAACGAGAGAATAGGCCTCGTCGTTATGAACCCAACACAACTCGTTTGGGTTCAAATGGATTTCGGGAGCGAGAGATATCGTGTTCTGTTCAAAATGACAAACATCCAAAAAAAAGGGATGCTGACTGTACAGTCCGTACGGATGATGATGTGGCAGATCGTATGACACATGGCACGCAGTTGTGTGGATAGTTGGCATATGACATGGCATGTTTCTAGTGAACGGGATGGAGACACATGGCCCAATCAATGGCCGCCACGTGTCACACACACATTGGTTTAAAATTTGTGCATTCAACAGGACTTGACCCCGCGACCTCTGGGCAGGGGAAGAGACTTGGGAAGGGCCGCCGATCGACGCGCCACCACATGTGCCTTGTAATATAAATGGCACACATTATATTTAAGTTGATATGTATTGTATGGTGGGCGCGAACCGGGCCGAGGCTTAGCCCGGACCCCCGGTCCCGCGTGTATACAATGTAACCACATTACTATATGTGCGCCCTATTGTATAGCCCTTTCATATGAGCCCTCAGTCACATACATTATTGCAATATGACCATATGTATTACCATATGTGCATGCACGAGCATGCGTTTTGGTTTGAATTTGGTTCAACGGTTATACAAACGACCCACCACTTGTACATTAACCATTGGCTTTTGGAAATAGGGCCTATGTTTTCACTTGCGCGCGGTCATATGGGTCATACGACCATAGCCCTAGCGGTTAGGGGCTAGGTGTGCCCATAACCGTCCTACAGTTTTCACAGTTTGCACGGTTGCATCCGGTGCTAAGTTTTAATTCTTAAATATGCGTGTGGGCTAGGTTGAGACAACAAGGGTGCGATTTGTAGATGCAGAGATAACAAGTTTGAAGGGGGACTTCCAGAAAGCCTATCTTCTTCAATTTTTGGCCAAACGAGGTGCCGAAAAAGCCCATCTATGGGTTTTTGGACGTTCTGAATCCATTGGAGCAGTCTATTTGGCATTTTGAGCATTATAAAGCACATTTTTGAGCACTTTGAGCAAATAATACAAATGATCCATTGGAAGCTGGACCAGGAGATGTAGCCCAAGAGAGGGGTGAACTCCTTTATCATTTGCTGTGTTATGTGTTTTCTGTTCACTGTTATTGATGCTGTTTATATGCATCTTGAATGAGTAAATTCTATTAAAGTTGTGTTGCAAAGTTGATCCATTTGCATTTTAACACATAAATTTTACTTGCAAATATTTTCAAGAATACAAGTCTTCTTCATTTTTAGATCACTATGTGATCTTCATTGATGGCCACTCTCGAAAGACTTGGATTTACTTATTGAAAACCAAGGATGGCGTCCTTGCTAGATTTCAGGAGTACAAAGCACAGGTCGAAAACCTAACCGAAAAGAAGATTAAAGTGCTGAGATCAGATAATGGAGGAGAATACATCTCCCAAGATTTCAGTGACTTCTGCATTGAGGCAGGGATCAAGAGGGAGTACACTGTTCCTTACAACCCTAAAAAAAATGGGGTTGCAGAGAGGAAAAACAGATCTATTATCGAGGCAGTCAAGGCAATGATTCATGATCAACATTTACCTATGTTTTTGTGGGCATAAGCATCCATGACTGCAGTGTATGTTCAGAATAGAAGTCCTCATAAGATTGTAAGGAACATGACTCCCGAGGAGGCCTTCACCAGAGTGAAGCCTAAGGTTGGACACTTCAAGATATTTGGGAGTCTAGTATACATTCATATACCCAAAGAGAAAAGGACCAAGCTTGACCCTTCAGGAAGAAAGGGTACATTTTTGGGGTACAATGAGTCTTCGAAGGCATATCGGATCTACATCCCTGGTCAGAGACAAATTGAGGTGAGAAGAGATGTTAACTTTGAGGAGGAGGTAGCCTTCATGAGATATAGAGGATCTCACATGGATATTGATAGTGAGAAGAAGAAGAGATGGTTCATTCTCCCCCTCACCCTCCAACAGTTAAGAGGGAGAAGGTTGAGCCTATTGATCCCATTCATCATGTACCTCCAGTTGATGTTCCGAGATATATTGTAGTAGGTCAGAAAGACATGTAGATCCTCATGGTACCTTCCAAGAAAGAAAGATACCTTAGAGATATTTGTGCTATACCGTAGTTATGAGCCACATCATTGATTCCGAGCCTTCATGTTATGAGGAGGCATCTAGTCAACCAGTATGGAGATATGCCATGATGGAGGAGTATCAGTCCATCATGAATAATGATGTGTGGGATATTGTTCTAAG
>SNQJ01S0273095.1:0-11423 GCA_010110895.2 Picea sitchensis
AATTCTAAGGCTTCAAATTCGACATCAAATTTGTGCGCCTCTTTTCTTCTTGCAGCAATATACCTGTCAGTTCCTCAAAGGTAGGAGCTTTCTCTCTCGCTGCAAGGCCTGTTATAAACATTTGATAGTCCTCTAGAATTCCATTTTGGGAAATTGTGACTAGATTAGTGTTTGAAACCTTTTCTCCTATATCTTTCGATTTATCTTTCATGTCTTTAATTCACCCAAGAAAAGTACTAACAGACTCATTTATATTCATTTTAATACTTAGCAATTTACTCCTCAGAAAAACAATACAATTTGTATTATTAGTCTCATCCAAATATTTAAGTGCTTTCGAGGTTTCTTTAGAAGTATTAACATCTCTAATGTGAGGAATTATATTATCTTTCACAGACATTCGTAATAATACCTTGGATTTGTTTTCCCGCTTATCCCAATCTTGGTTTGTTTCCGCTGTCGCACCTGCAGCCGTGTCGGGTCGCACTTCATCTCCTTTTGCGATCATCCATACACGATAACCTTCCATCAAGGTATGGATTTTGAATTTATAATTGATGAAATTCAAGCCATCCAATTTATTGGCTTCATTGAGATAAGTTTCAGCAAGTGGATTCAACATCCCTGCAAACACTTTCATGTTGCAAACTTGCAGCAAGATATGATGCCTCAGAACAACAATGAAACTTATAGCTCAAAAAGGGATCTAGAAGCAGTGATACGATCTTTCAATTTGCAGCGATTTGAACGCAAGAATTGACATCAAGGAGCAGTGATCTCCTCTAGACAATCTGGAGGAGCAACAATCTAGATACACAATGATCTGATACATGGATATAAGAAGAATGAGTATAGTGGGCACCGCTATGCATATAAATAGTTGTTGATCATATAATGAAGAAGTATTTGCAATGTTTTATAGACAACATGAAGAGAGAGACGTGAAGAATAGGTGTATCCCACTTGCGCTCAAGGAGAGATAAACAAGAAACAAGGACAAGTGGATGTTGTATATATATTTTACATCCTTAAACTTATTTATTGGAAGATTGCTAGGGACACCACCTTTGTAAATTTTGTGTATTATCTATGCCAAATGGAAATGATCCAACAAAAAAAATTCAAACAATAAAAAATTAAATTTGGAGATGTCTTTATGCTCGACTCCACCCTCCCTAGAGAAGCAATCAATTGGAGCAGCGAATCAGCGATCGAAGTTCCCTCTATACGCGACCTCAATTTTCTCTATTGGAGCCTGCGTGATTTCTTTTCCCTTATTTTAGACGATGTATCACCCGGCTACCTCACAAAGTAGCATATTAGCTACAATCAGATGCTCACGGGTGGCTTCCTTTGACGATGGATGTACATTTCTGTCTTTCAGTGGCTTGTTAACGAAGGAGAGTTATGTACGTCAAACAGGCGTATCCAAAGGAAGGTGTAAGGCTGAAGCATTTTCCTGAGGGTTTCCTCAGTAGTGCCTACGTCACGCCCTTATGTACACTTTGATATCAAAACAGAGAGACAACCGATTACAAAATGATTGATATCAAAATAGAGAGACAATCGACAACACAACGCTAGACAAACTCTCACGACAAACAACGTTCAAACGGGTGCAAACAACAACATTCTCTTCTCCCAACCGAAAGATCTGATACCAACTTGAAAATAGGAGAAGAGAAAGAAACCAACTTCTCTGAGGAAAGGTAACACCTGGAGGCCATCAAAGCAAATACATGCACTACATTTTATTAAATCAATGAGGCGTACAACATATATGATGATATTCATTTTAGACGGTTGGAACCATTATACGGTTTAGAGGAGTACACAACTAATCTCCATTATTTCTAAGTGAGTCTTAGGTTATTTTATTTTTTATCTACTTTAATACGTTATGTACTACATAGTGTTAAGCTCCCTTGCAGCTATGTTTTTTTGTTTGTTTGTTAATTGGTCCGGACCTTCTTGGCATCGGGATTAACCTTTGGCTTGAGAAACTGCGACTCAAGGGCATCTAAGCCATCAAAATCACCTGGGGATCGCACCCGGCCTGAGCCACACCAACCCTTAACATGGTTGGATTTTTTGTCCCTGCAGGTTTCGAACCGGTGACTTTTCAACACGGAGTGGCTTAACAACACACTCTGTCACCGACTGTCCTACACCTCGGGGACCCCTTGCAGCTATGTTAGGGTTGGTGCCTAATTTTGATTTTTTCATTGTTTAATGAAATTTTAGATTTGATTCCATTGGGTTTAAGATCTTTTGAACATAGTTACCAACTTAACGAGAACTCTACAAAGTTCTCCTTTTAGTGGGCCCAAGTTTCTTATCTCTTTTTAAAAAATGGTGCTATAGTAGTATTGCCCCTCCCTTTTTAGGTGGTTTTTTAATATTTTAAATTTTTTGATACAAATGTTTCCACTTTTTTTTTAAATGATTTTTTTAATTTATTTTAAAATTGTTTAATTTTTTTCTCAACCATGTTTTTTCATCTATTTTCAAAATTTTCTATTAAAATATCATTTTTAACACATTATCATAGAAAACAATTGTAGCTAAATAACACTATTTTAAAATATTTAGCAAAAAAAAATATAATTCAATTTTTTTTTGGATAAATTAAAACGTAGAAAAAACTAAGAAAACAAAAAGAATTGAAATTAAAAAAAATAAAAAGATTTTAAAAACAAATTAACATTAAATAAAAACCTAAAAAACTAAAGAGGAAAAAAAACCCATAAAATTTAAAATATCTATAAAAAGTAAGAAAAAATGAGAAAAAATTGAAAAAAAAGGTAAAAATAAGAACATTTATGGCAAAAAAAAAAAAACTTTTAAAAGGTGAAAAAAAAAACAAAATTAAAAACATTAAAAAAAAAACAAATTAAAAAACCCTAAAATAAAAACTTTAATACAAAATTTTGAAATAATTAACATAAATACTTTTAAAAACCTTAAAATTACAACCAAAAAAACTAATTTTTTTATAATAACTTAAAAAAATAAAATTTAAGTGAAATTTTTTCATAAAAATTAAAATATATATATATATATAATTTCATATATATGCAACTATATAATATATATAGTTTCATATATATGTAACTATATATATTATATAGTTATATATAACATAACTATATAATTTATATAGTTATATTATAGGTAAACCCTCGTACTCCCTAGAGAAGATAAACCCTAGCAATATTTTTCTACAAGGCCATAAACCCTCTTACTCATAGAAATCCTTAATCGCTTTCAATAACAATAGAAAAAAATTCCTTGATGGAGGGTATATGTTTTTATACTCCTCCTAGAGTTTAACAAAATAACCTTGAAATCAAGAAGAAACACACAAAATTTCAGAAATCCCTTACTTAATCAAAGAATTAACAAGCACAACCCTTACTTATCAAAGAAAATCCAACGATTTTCCAAGAAGATGTATCCAAGAGAAGTTGTTAGCCTTTGCACAATAAAAAAAGAGGCCAAAATTTTAATCCGAGATATATCTTAACTGATGAATTATGATTTGTGGCAAATCACTTGCCTCATATTTATATGAGGAAAACAAAAGTCATATTTTTCCACTTTACAATTAAATCCATGATTTTAGGCCTAAAACCTAAGTTAAAATGCTTAATTAGTAAAAACAATTGTTCTTTTTCCCACATAGGCTACAAAATAGAAAAATCATGGGACATGGATCCCTAAAACGTCTCTCCAAGGTGACACATGTGATGGAAAATCCTCCAAAGGCTAGTAGCTCAAGCTATAAGTATGCCATGCCATCCCCACATCAAGAAATATAGTGGGGATTCAAGCCCTCAACATCACCAACTAGGTCAAACATGTCAAACGTTCAATAAAAAATGTGACATCATACCTCCCAAGAGGGACGTTTGGGAAAAAGAGTGTGATGTCATCCTCTCTTCATGGTTTCAAGCCTCATTCAAGTGATAAAGTTGCCTTCCCAAGTGCAACATTCATATTACAATGATTTCAATGAGTGGGGCACATCATCCATCCTATGATATTTCAAGCCCCTATGAAACTCCAAGTGTATTAGTGCCTTAATGAATGTGTTCCACCATGCAAGGTTTTGCAAAGGCAAGGCAATATTCCCTCCAAGGGTCCACAAGTCACATGTATCATGCAAAGTAAGCAACATTTAATAAAATAACCACCAAAACATGTGCATTAAATCCCCCCTTTTCAAACTAAATGAATTCTTAAAAACCTTATAAACTTTGCCAAATGTAGGTATGTGAGGGTTGTCATGATGCCCTATTTGGTAGGAAAATCCCCAAGTAAAGAATTGTTTCCCAGAAGACCCTCTCTAGGCCATGTAGTGAATATGAGGTGTATGGGGATATGTCCTTTCGGCATGGGGACCCAGACATATCAAGGGCTCATATTGTCTCACTTATGGGTGTCTTTGTGGAGGGTGTGTTACATCCCTTCATTTGCAATGCAACATTTTTCTGAGCAATTTATTGTCCTTTCATTTTTAATGGTCCAAACATTGAGTGCTATGGTAAAGGAAAGAAAAGGAGCACTAAAATGCCACTTGAAGTTAGAATATATTGAGTACCATATGAACTAGAAATTAAAAGACACGACAATGCATTCCCCCATCAAGCGAGGCATTTCCATCCATTTTTATTTTAAAGGTACTTCATTTTTATGGAGAATCATTTCATTACTCTCGATACCTTAGGAAGTGAATCTAGAAGGATTAGTTGTGTCTTTTTACGTTTTCTAGCTACAACACCTCTAGGCATTTATCCCCTTCTTCCCATGAAATAAGGTACAAGCCCTTCTTAGGGTCAACGAACTAAAAAACACAAAATATGAGGAAATACAGGGGAAGAGGTGTGAAAATTGGTAAGTATGATTCAAAATGGTACAAGGACCCTTCAAGGAGAACCCCTGGTAGCAACCCTTTTCCCAAGGGTGACCCACTTACTAAGAAACCATGTCAACCACCAAGGCGAAATAAGGAAAAAGGTATAAATTCCAATCAAACATTGCATAATCAAGAAAGGACCATTTGTAACACGCTCAAATGATTCAATTATTAAAGTTACACTTACCATGAGACCAGACTTACTACCTCATGAAGCAAGACCTATTGTGCTTTTTAAACTAGGCTAGTGCGGCGAATGCTACTATGTTTTTGACAATGAATGGTGATGTGTGGTGGAGAGGAGGGGATCTATCTACTAAATGTGGAATCAGTTGGTCATATATCATTCGACAATTCATTTTCCTCTACCTTCGGGCCTCGAGACATCATATCCTTAGTTACCCCTAGGGCGGGGGGGTAACAATCCATATTTATTTTGTCAAGGTCCTTGTAGGCCAAGAAATTTTCAAATACTTCACTCTTAAGAATTGGGTAAGCTGGGATTGATTTCTTTCTTACTTGATTAGTACATATTACCATCCCTAAGGAATAGCTTCAAGATTAGTTTTTGTACTTTCCTTAAGGTAAGATCCTTTGTATTATGACCCATGGCCCCTGGTCTCATGGAATCCCTTATGGAGACTTAAGGTAACAGTAAGAGCTCTAACAGGACGACTACTTGTAAGGTATCTTTTTCTCCTTTGTCCCCTTGCCCTAAGCAAGAGGAGAGGATATAATTGTTTTTAAGAAGTAAACCCAAGTGTGTCTGGAAAAATCGTCAATGAAAATTAAGAAATAATTGTACCCATAAAAAGAGGGAGAAGAAAGTGGACCACAAAAGTCACTTTGAACAAGTTGCAAAGGGGCTGAGGCATTCCAAGTGGCACATTTGTCAAAACTATCATGTTGATGTTTGTTTATAAAAAAACCGGCACAAACACCATCTCTGCATGAAATAAGAGGAGGATCGGTCGCCATTTGTTGATTACATAGTTGTCGCAACGAGTCATAGCATAGATGAGAAATTTCTCATGTCAAATTTTGCACAAGTCATCGCTATTCGAAACAAAAACTAATGGAAAATATGATTACCCAAAGTTGTCAAAAATGTACAACCTGGTAATATCATCAATAATTTCAGTTGCAAGAACATGTTGGGGATATTTTAGATCCTTGATTACAACTTGGTGAGGTGAAAACTCTATGGTTTTGCCTTCACCTGAATGTTTGGTTTTATATATTGATAGAAGGTTGTAGGAAGGACTTGGAACACATAATACATCATTAAAATGACCATTATCTACCTGAATTTTTCCATACCCTACAACACTAAGAGTTCTATCATCACCAACAAATATTTTCTTAGTGTTACATTCATTTAGATCACAAAATATGGCTTTATCCTTAGCCATATGGTAATATTCTCCATAATCAATAAGCCACTCATCAGAAGAAGAAGTAGAAGTTGCATTGAAGGAGAAACCAGAAGCAGAAAGTGCATGATCATGAGGAGAAGAAGAATAAGTAGAATATATATTGATGTTGTTATTCTTCACCGATGCTTCTAAAGTTTCCATCTTCTTAAAACATTTATACTCATCATGACAATATTTCCTAGAAAATTTTCAATGTCTACCAATCTTATTACTTTTAGAGTTTGCTCCTTTGTCACCATTAGGAGAAGAAGTTGGTTGAGAGGGTTTGGGACCCTTGTTTTTCATTTTTTTGCGGAAACTATGTTGTTTCTTTGGATTCTTGTATTTACTTCCTAATCGACTACTAAGGCTTTGTTGGAGGTACCTGCAGTGCTAATCAATCCAAGTTGCAAAATCCTATCTTTCTCTTGAATTAGAGTATCTAAAAAGACTCAAGAAAATGATTTTCATAAGCACTCCCTAGAGCTTCTTTGTTGGCATAAAAGGTAGATACAAAAAAAAATATGCACTACCAAGCTTAGAAATAATAAAACATATTCATCCATCTTACGACATAAGTAGTTGTCATTTGATACAAAAAATTCTAAGTGTTTTGAACTTAAATAAGTAATATTCAATGAGAGAAAAATCATTTGGAACAAAATTCATTAACTAATTATCCAACTAGTGTGATAGGATAATATTTTGTTTACTAAACATGAATTCAATATTTTCCAAAGATTAATTGGGGGAATCAAGTCCTTGAAGGTGAAACCTTAAATCATGAGAGTTGGAAATTGTGATTGGTCCACACGATTCATCATTCCTATTAATCCATTTGGAATACTTGTCATAATTGGTGGGTTCTTCTCCTTTTTCCCAAGGTAATATGGTACAATCCTTTACTTCTAAATAAATCCTCCATATGGGATTTCCATTGGAAGTAGTTGGTGTTGGTAAGAGAAATATCATTGGGAGATGTTGTATTAAAATATGCATAAAAATATGAAACTAATGGTCTGGATTGAAAGATTTAAAAAAAAAGGATGTTAAAATAAATGACGCTAAAATCAGACTTCGGATGTGAAAGTTATTCCCTCTTGAAAAAAGGCATAAACGGTAACCAAAGAGCCACATGGAAAGTAGAAGTTTGTCCATATGGTGAGACCCCTCTTAATAGGCCCACTTTTACAAATAAATTGCTTATGAAGTGACCCACATTTATAGAATAAGTGGGGATCACTTTTACAATGAGGTTACTTTATAAAATAAAGTTGCATGCAAAATAAATAACTTTAAAATAAAATATTAAAGATACTTATAATGATTCCCTTTTATAATTTAAATGAAAGACACTTTACAATAGATGCATGAACTTTTTCAAAAAAAGTAACAAAAAATATACTTGAGCTCAAGACCTCTTACTTAATAAAACAACTTTTAACCATGTGAGCTAGTGCAAAACATATTTTATTGTTTAGAAGAAGGATTAGGGGTGTTGTTGTTGATGTTCTTGTGGAATATGGCCTTGGAGAGCATACTCATAAAAAACTCTTTTCACACAAGAAAAAAAAGTACTTCTCAATGGAAAAAAGTGTTATATCTCAGTTCCCTTACCAGGAGAATGCAAGTTTTCCCTCTATTTATGATTTACCGAGATCACACATAACACATGACAAAGAGCATACATAGACAGGAAAATATTTTCGATCTATTTTTTATTTTCTGAGATTGCATAGGGAAAAAGAGCATATGGATATCGAAAAGAGTAGCAACCAAGAAATAAAAAACAAAAAATCGAAATATTATCTCTATAAAAATTTTAAAGGGCATATTAGTGATTTATACCTCTAAATCTGACTAAAATGGTTGTATAATCAGCAAACATAAACCTTTTTGAGTGAAATGAAAAATTTTGTGGACTAAAATAAGCTCTTCAAATGCAATGAAATAGTCCTCTCATCCCATAAATGTACATAAATGGTAGAAACTAGAGATGAGGAAACATGGCTTCACGATCTCAATATACAACGGTAGTGGGTCTTCAAATTTGCTCTAATACCATGTTTGAAAATACAGGTATTCCAATAGAGGACGAACACCTTCAGTAACCTCTCACACAACCAGATCAAAGATCAACAAACCGATGTTTTGACGTGGTAAAAACCCTATGGGGAAACATCCATGACCCCAACCAATGTGGCCACTTGGACAAATTTATTAATGCAAAATAAAATATTACAAAGAGTATTACAAGATATTTTCTCACAATCTGTTATCACATAAGTTTTTCAAGGGCCATAGGTGTGTGTCGATATACCTGAGTCTGTAATTTTTCCCTGTCTCTATCCTTTTCAAATTGACAAGTCTTAAGTTTGTCCCCTTTCGACGTGTAAAGTCATCTTTTGTGTTCCCTTGTTCGTTTTTGTGCCTCGGTCTCCCTCAATATATTAACCAAAAGAAAGTGCGACCCTAAGCCCCTCTATTTTTCTCTGAGGACGAGCACTCACCTCCTATGTTTAAGTCACTGGTCTCCCTGTTTTCCCAATACCACAACAAAATTTTCCAGTTCCTTGTTCACACAGGCCGCAGCCTTGAGCATGAAGCTCAGATTTCAAAACAATTTATTTTAGACTTGAATTGCAAGCAGCAGGCGAGTCCATTTTGCGACGGTGGGGATCCCCTATGAAGATTGGNGGATTAGCGGCCCCTCAGTATTCAAAGTTTCAAAATTGCAGGAACTATAGTGCAATAAAAAGAGGCGAAGTCCCAAAGCGATCATGAGCCGTTGATCTTAAAGGGGATAGGTGGCAGCTGATCCAAGCATTCATGGAAATGAGCTTTGGGAGTTTCGAAGTGAGAAGTGCATAAAAATTTCGGAGAGCCGAAGCCCGAACCCCCGAATAAATTGTGGACCACTAATCTCAAAATTAGTAAGGAGCTATTGATATTAGCATCAGTGCCTCCCAAAGTCCCAGAGTCTTGAAGGGGATCTTGGCTATCCGAATCCAGAATTCCATGCATCATCAGATTTTTCACTCCGGGAGTTTTACTTCAGGAGTTTTAAAATGAGAAAAGTTCCAAGGTCCCAAAGTCCCGACGTCTCAAAGTGTCGAAGCAACCGATGTCGCGAAGTGACCGAAGTGCTGAACTGCTCGAAGTGTCGAAGTGGCCGAAGGCCCAAAGTGAATCTGATTCGTTGATCAACAATAGCCACATGTCGTCAGATCCCTAGCTCCGACGAATTTGCTCGGGGAAAATAAAGTTTGACTGTTGAGAATTCTGAATCCTGGAGCCACGAAGGGATCTCAATCGTCGATCTTAGGAGGGCCATGCATCACTAGATCTATGAATCTGGGTAAAAGAGGCTGAAGGCAGAGGAATTTTGATATTTTACTTTCCCCGAGTCCAGAGACCCGAAGTAATTCTCGCCCGTTCAATTCAAGAAGACACACGTCATCAGATTGCCAGCTCTGGGTAAAAGAACATAGAGGAGCAAAAGGAAAAGGAGCTATCACTCAAGCCCTGGAGCACCAAGTTCATGGAATTCATCGGCATAGACACCATGGCATCCGTATAACGCTGATACATGGCACTCGTTTCAATCATTTTAGACATGCTTTCTGCCTGTTTTCGAGTGACACATGTCACCTCTCCGTTCGCAACATATCATCATGGTGACGTCAGGCCTCCATATCAGATCATCCTCCGAGAGATGTTATTGTTTAGTGCCAAAAGTAGCACCCCATCCCAAGGCACACTTTTGGCATATCTTAAAGTTGGTGGGCGATTAAGCTTGGCAGTGGCGCTAAATGTAGCAGGTGTGCTTAGATCGCATATCAGGACCATACCTATGACCAAATTCCATTGTGGGGACACAACATACTCTGGCGATATTTTTCTTGAGAGGTCCCACGATGGAAACCATGGTATGGTGAAATGTGATGGATTGCGAGCCCAAAAGCGATCTGAATACAAACCGATTTTGACAGCCCCAAAATCTTGTGTTTATGTGGCATCTTATTCGAGAGCAGCACGTGGCCGCACCCCTAAGAATTAAGTCTCATTCAATCTTCGAGGAAAGGCAGTTAATGGAAGGTAGGTTTGGTGGTTGAACCCTTGGCGCACCCCATAAATGGAAGGCATGGAAGGCCCAACCATGGGGACTGAACCGTCAACCTGTGGTACCTTTGTGGACAGATTTTCCTGCAAACCCCATGTCGATCTGAGTTCGCGTCTGACAGAGGGGTGCACGTTCAATCTGACAGAAGAACTCGTAGAAGCAATGCTTTGAATGTAGTGATCATATCACACTCCTGGTAGTGGCGAATTGTTCTGAGTATAAATAAGTAGTTTTGATATTTTGTTAAGGTCGTAAACTGGTTGAGAAGAGCTCCCTATTTTGTAATGGTTTGATGCCATAACTATTCTTCTGTTATGTACCAAATTTGATACTTTCATGTTAATAGAATTCAACGTCTTTTCATCTCTCTGTAAAACTTGTGCTAAAACACTCAGGCATGGAGGATCTAGTCGAGGGTTGTTATGTTGTTGTAATGTAGGTTTGATTACAGTGGTATCGTGACTAGTTTTAGTCATCTCCCTTGTTATCTTTTTCCCTCTTACACTGAATGGCTTGAACATGGAGGATCCAATCAAGTTGTTGTAGCTGCATTTTGATGTAGGTTTGATCATTGTGTTGTTGTGACTGTGTTTTTTGGACATATTTCAGTGTCTGAAGCTTGAGCTCAAGAGTGAGCTTGAGTCTGAGTTTTTCTTCTCCAAGTTGCTTGAAATCCTGATGCTCATAACATTCTTGTTCACCTTTCTCACTAAGTATTCCCTCTACTCACACTTAATGTTAAGAACCAAACATCAATATAGCATAGAAAAACCTCAGGAAAAGTACTCAATGCCTTGAAAAAGAGATAATTTTAGATAATAATCCTCTTCGAGGGGGCACCCTCCTTTTACCCCACTTAAATGTTCAAGTACAAGATGATTCAAAATGAAAATGTCTCCTTGGCATATATAGGAGACTAGGAGGTATAATTACAACTAATGGCCTAAAACCGACATAAATAAAATAA
>SNQJ01S0273096.1:0-11587 GCA_010110895.2 Picea sitchensis
TAATGTGCTCCTGATCCTTACCCCTGCACCTATGATCTAGTTCCCACGACCCCTTGCAACTATAGCAAGGTTGCATGCTCCTATTGGGTGTGGGGTTTCTCTGTTCTTCCCCCCATATAGCTTCTTCTTTTTTCTTTTCACCTACTATGATCATCCCCTGTAAAATATCCCATTTGCTCCAATGCAGATTTCTATAGGTTGCATATTGTAGGAAGGTTATTGTAGCCTTAGTTTCCTCGCTAAGGCCATCATACATGATCTCCAACCATGGTATCTCAAAGGCTATCTTATCCATTTCTTTCCAAGTATCCATTTATCCCTATGAAAGACCCCTCAGGTTTGCAGGATTTAAGCTCTAATACCACTATAATGATCCCAAGCCATTATGCAAGGATCATCACTTGTTTTGGTGTCTTTTAAAAAAAAAATCTGGTTGTGGTATTTCGTCAAATAGTTGGTTGATCTACTTGTTTAGATGTGTTTATATGTGTGTATGTAGCAAATAACAGAAAGAGATAACCATGGAACATACCTCAACCATATGCAATAAGATAGACAAGCCAAAACATCTCAATTCTTCTTTATTCATAAAATAGAGAAACCTGCTACAATGAAGATGCCAATCAGGAATGCTCAGCGGATATTGAAAATTATAGATAATGAATGGAAACATACAAAGTATAAAGCTAATAAAAGATGCCTCTAGGGATGAATGAAATGAAGATCAATACAAATGTCTGAATGCCAAACTCTCTAGGTGAAGAATGCCACACTCCAATGAAGGTCAAACCCTCAATAACTTGGCCATGGCATGAAGTGTCCAATCACCCTAGAAATATGTCAACTGATAGATAGGGTGATTGTAAGAACAACCAAGGTGACCGAATATCCAAGATCACTCTCAAACCCTACGGATCCGAACTCCTCCACTGAATGATGCACCCCATTGGATGACTGAAAACCTAGATAACTCGGCCCAAATGAAGGAGACCTCCAAATGCCTAAAGTCTCGAGGAAATATGAATTCGGGACAACACCAAATTAAATGGAGTGATGTCTAGAATTAGGATCACAGTCAACCTCAAATGGACTAGATCTAGATCTTAAAAGCGCCCTCCTTCTCTCCAATTCATTACTAGCAAAGAAATAATCTGAGCCATTAAACTATCTTAGAAAGCACTAGATTTGATGTCCAAAGGCCTGTAATGAAAACCCAAGTGATGAAATCATCAACTGACCCCTACCAATCTCTCTACGATTGAATCTCTCTCTCAAGGATTAGGTGTGCCCCCCTTGGAAACCCCCAATGAGGTAAGCCCTCTCCTCTCTTCACTGTCTTTGTGGTTGTGTGAGAGACCTCATGTGCTGCTGATGTGGAAATATGAATGGGAATGGTGTGGGAGAGTATTGCATCTTCGAGACCAAACTTTGGGACAAGCTGGGTGGAATCTTTCTGTGAATCGTCCTCAGGGTTTGGGGGTCAAAACCCTCAAAACCCTGAGATGGGCTCACTAGCTAAAGCCAGGATATCAAAGTGATAAACATACATGAATGCACGAGAAGAGGCCCTTGCCTTTGCTTTATACTTGCAGCTCCTGCCTTGTCCCTCAAGAAGTGACTTTTCATTTTATTAATATTTAATTAATTAATTAACCTTTTACCTTTGAAAAGCTCCTTATAAGCCATGTAGCTTCCACGGCCAGCGAAAGTCACTTCTAGCCATCCCATCCCTATAGTGTTGCTCCTCCACGATTCAAATGAGCTGTCCTGGCAGAGAGGGTTCCTCAAATAATGATGTGCCAAAATGACCTCTTCAATGAATTCCATTGACTTATAGCTCAAAATGATCAAAATCATGGAAATGATTAGAATGCAACGAAACCAAATCCAACACATGAGATGGCTCATAATGATGGAATATGATCATCAATGCAAGATGGACCCACAATGCCTCATAAATACCACACTAGATCTAGCATCCATCGGCTACTCATTCATCTTAAATCTACGCCTGTGATTGTATGTCCCAAAGTGGGGACATTACACCATATAATTATCTTTTGGAAGATTAGTACTCCATCTTTCTAGGTTATTGTACATAAAGGTCCATCTTAGTGTTCAGTGGTCTATTCTTTTTCAATGTGTAATGAGAGGAGAATACAATGGACATGAAGGCAGGTTGCTACGTAGGAACATGAAAAAAAGATGGAGTAGAAATTTATTTATTTCAGGTAGTGACATAGAAAATACAATTGACATGAAGATAAGTTAATATGTAGGAATATATGTAGTATCTAAGGAAAAAAAATAGAAGAGTTGAAAACCAGTGGAACAAGTATAGCGAGGAGTAAAATGAAAAACAATTGGATATGGAATCTGGGTAGAAATGTAATATTACCTTGTATGTATTCTTCTACATTTATGGTTAAGAGTTCTTTTCCTTGTCCAATTTTCTTGTTTGTTTCCATGAAAGAAAGTACAAAACAAAATGAACATGAAAGTAAGTTGATATGCAAGGAAAAAAACAAGATATGTACATCACAGGTAAATCTGATAGAATAAAAGGAATAGAGTAAAATATAGTGTTAGAAGAATGTACGTTTGTTTTCTTCATCCATGTATGTGTATATATAAAAATTGTGTAAATTTTTTTTTTGTCCAAAATCAATTACAAAACCAAGTTATCCAACTTCTTAGTTGGATAACTTGGTTTTGTGCAACAAGCTAAACAAATATGCTTTGAAACATAGAAATATGATTTTGCAATATGTTTGATGTATATTTCATAATTGAAGTACAATACTAATTGTATGCGTCAGTCCCGGACAGAGTATGTGTCTAAGATAAATACGTTGTATTGAGAAATGGAGCACATTTGAACATACATGGTCAATAAGTGTGTTTTGTACATGGTTTGTCTTATCCAAAGCGGAGACATATTTCAAATTTTTTTTCATTGTTTTGTAGCATGTCAATATTGTAGTTTCCTACAATGACAATGGTTTCATTAAGATGAAAATGCTCTAATGCATTGGAAACAACATTCATGTGGAGAATGTTGCATCTTGTGACTGTAAATTGATATTGCAATTTATGATCCTTTGGAGAATTAATTTTGCGAAACACATTCAACATTGTTTTCTCAAAATGAATATGCTCAAAATTGTTACATGTGTTTTCACTAATATCATCACCCATGTGTAATGTAACTTCGATATGCAATTGTGATTTGGAAATTACTTGTTTGCATGCATAATGTCATGTATATGTTTCCTACCAACCTGAGAATATTAGTTACATTGTGTCGAGTCATTGAATTATCATCCAATGTGTGCATGTAGAGTTTGTATGGGTTGGTAATCATACTGTAGATGCCAATTTGTGATAGTCTAAAGGGTTGCATCTCAATATCAACTTTTTTGTTTGACTTTGAAGTTATCATTTGTAGAGCACTTAGTAAATACAAGGAATCTATAATTCTGACATGAGACAGTGATGTGTATAAAATTCCATGTATTCAAATTCCAACGAGGGGTCAATGCAAACACTATCAAAGTGTTAGTCCTTTAAATCTTGTGGGTATCGTGCACATGCAAGTTTAATTGAAGCTGTTTGAATATTCATTTGAAGCCTCTTTGCCGATGTTTATATTGGTTTTGATATTCGTAAAATAGGTGTCCAATCGCTTCTGGTGTTTGAATTATATAAATAAGCCAACTTGTTTGCTTATTAGTGGCCTATGTCGACTCGTGGAACTTAATCTAGAGGACATCAAGTTTTTTATGTTTTGGTATAGCCTTTTAGTATTCCATCTGCACCATTTACCAAGCCATCCTATGAATCATGGATTTAGGGCATATATTTCAACCAACATGTCTAATTTTGGGACAAGTTGCAAAGGAAAAGTGCGGCAATGTTCTAAACTGACATGGTACATTTCCATGGTTGTCTCTTCCAGGTCAATCGAATTGATGATGATATCATCAACGGGCATGAGCGAAAGCATGTACCTGATATGCAGCATCTGTCATACGCTAGATGGATTAAGGGGAAGGTTAAGGTCTATTAGTGCGGGTCATGTAGCCTTAGATTGTCTATGTTAAAGTCATCATATGTTTTGTTGTTTGTGTGCATTCTATTCAGTATTGCAATGAATTTTTCATCTGTCTGGTGCATTGTGGTATGCAATTCAAAGAATTTTATATTTTCTTTCTGTAAGTCATGCGTCACTATTTTCATGTTGACCGTAGGTTTTTCAAATATCAAATAATCTTGGATGGGTTTATTGCACGGTAAAGATCCACACATAATATCATGTCAATGTTTCCAAAGTATTTGGTGTGCACATGTTTTATGTTTCTCAGGCAGTTGTCAATGGAATACAAGAAAAGACTTACAATCAAATATACCTCATCCCCATGAATGCAGGTTCAGGAGTTCATCATAAATCTTAGAAAACATATCTAACATTTCCTTGCCAAGTGGAATAAATTGTGATGTTAAAGGCATTAAAAAATGCAAAGTGGATTGTTTTTCCACTTGCATTATATGTAGTTTTTTGTGTGTATGCAACTATTAGCCCATTTGGTTTTATAGGATCATAGGAACATTTTGAATCATAGATTCATATAAGCATTTGGGATGTTATTTTTCTATGAATGTATTGCATATTTCATGTATGAAACGAGAAGTGCAGGGAGTGTGCATGTTCAAAGCATTTTAATACATAATGTCGCTAGAATTGTTTGTTGTTCTTGATTCAACAGACGTCTGACTCTATGGTATTCATTATTTTCAATAGGAAAAGGATGTTTTGTGACTTGAAAATAATGAACCAATATTGATCGTTTTCAATGTTGGATGGACGAGGAAAATGTGCCGAGTCATGGGACTCATGAGGTTCTACCTAGTTGTTTTACGGCTTGTTAAAAGGCATAAAAAATGCAGAGTGGACTATTATTCCACCTGCATTATATGTAGCTTTTCCTGTGTATGAAACTATTAGCCCCTTTTGTTTCATAGGATCAGAGGAATTTTTTGAATCATAGATTCATATAAGCATTTGGAATATTTATTTTTCTATGAATGTATTGCATGTTCTCGCCCCGCCTGTAAGGAACAAGTGCACAGGAGTGTGCATGTTCAAGCATTTTTTAATCGCAATGTCCTTTAGAATTGTTTGTTGTTCTTGATTCAACAGACGTCTGACTCTATGGTATTCATTATTTTCAATAAGGAAAGGATGTTTTGTGACTTGAAAGCCAATATTGATACGTTTTTCAATGTTGGATGCTCGAGGACGAGGAAAATATTATTGCAAGTCATAGGACTCGCAGAGAGTTCTAGTTGTTTTACGGCTTGTGAATGTCTCATAAACATTGTCAGGGTTTTCTAGTTCATGAACTGCACTTTCTAGATCACCCCATGTTGGATTAACATTGTATGTAAATCTAGAATCATTGGTTTGTACTATAGTCTCAGAGGCAATATAAACAACTTACCATGTAGGGAAGTTATGTTTTAATGTGTTTTCATTTTGATCAAACAGAGCATATAACAATAGTTTTTCTCTACAATAGTTTTCATAGTCAGTATGTTTCTTTTATTTGACAAAGCGTATTATAGAGGGTTTTTTTCTTTTTGATATGGGTGCACCATTTTTTTTGTAATGTGATACGAACTCTGCTAAGAATATATGCTTAATAGGAAATGGACATTGGAGGTAATAATCAATAATGGAGCGACATGGCACGTCCTCTGAATTGCCATGCTCTTGTTCTAGAAGAGATGGTGGTTTAAGCACAAATGTGCGTTTCTCAAGTGGAGATGTGTTTATGAAGACACATTTCCTTGAACTACAATTGAGGGGCAAGGAAAGTACAATGTGGACTTCTTGTTGAGCATACATTTGTTGAATATTAAGTAATGTATTTCCAAGAGTACGTATCATTTGCATAACATCAATATGAATTCTTTCATGTTCTTTGTGTATTCTTCTGAATGCACTTGTCATAGATTTGCCAACCTTTGTCATATACGAGGTACAATACGATGCTGCAGCATATGCATTGAGGACATACTATGCATCTGTATTTGCATTCCCCATAACTAGCATGTCCTTGGAGAAAATGTTGTTCCAAATATGGGAAAGTTTTCGTTTAAGGAAAATTGTTGGTTGTTTAAGTGTACATTGTATGGCTTGGATGTACTCATCTTCTGTTAGATTTAGCTCTATCAAGAAGTCGTCGAAGCTCATTAACTCATCAAAGTCTCATTGTTATAGAAATGCAAATAAGGATTTAGATTTCTCAATGACAACATTGTCCTCTAAACTAAGTGGCTCTGTGATTCTTGTTGTTCTCATTGGCTACACAGGGAATTTGTATTTGCAATGTGAATTTTTTCATTTTTTATAGCTTCTTGTATGATAATGTCTATGAAATTTGGCAAGTTCTGGATCCAAATGATCTGTGTTTCATGTTATGTATTTGTCCACAAATTTATCAATATTTGAGTTGTTGTCATTTCCATAGACCGGTGCACCCTCTATCCACAACAATGCGTGGTCATGCTCACTCCCCCTATTCTGGAACTTAGTGACCAAAAAGTAGTCCGATATTTTTTCAAAAAATGTTTCATCATGGCATATCAATTGCCTCAAAGAATTTATTCTATGTCTATAGTAGTGAGTACATGTCACTAGGTCTTTTCTTATGAGGTAGTCAATGTCATCATTTTCCAATGTATCGGTTTGTTTTTTCATTTTCATGTTCCTATACAATGCAGAAATCATAGCCACCAATGGATCCCAGCGATGCTCTGCACTTGTAAATGTGATGAAAAATGTTGGGGGTCCCAATTGTCGGATCATTGCAAAAATAGTTTTCTTGTTTTGTTGCAAATAGTTAGGAGAGATGCAAACATTTTTGAAATCTATGTATCCAATATCAGATTTCAGGATTTTTTCTAGGTTTTCTTTGTACTTGACATCTTTGGCCAATAACTTTCCTCCTTGTAGCTGGAATTTTCTTATTCGCACCCACATGCAAGACAACACTTGCTCAATTATTATGCGCATTGTTTTGAAAAACAAATTTGTTATGTGACAGGATAAGTCATCGCTTGAATGTAGCAGTTCCCATCGAACTATTTTATGGTAGCTGAATTGTTCCGTAATGTCACTGGGACATGGATCTCCATAGAAAAGTGTTGGGAAGTTCATTTCCTTAGAACATTTTGAATATTCCAAGTGGACGTTTCCCCTCAGCAGGTGCAATTTCAAGAATCTTGTCTTGCAAGTCACGAATGCACTGTGAGTCAGTGAATCCATGTATCAATGTTTTAGCATGCCTTTCATTCTTCGATTCATTACTTGTATCAAATTCACTAGCAGTCTCGAGAGTCTGTGTAGAGATGTCATCCCCTTCTCCAAGAACATTGTTCTAGTTCTCATTTATACAAATGTTTTGTGCTTTGTAGAGGGCCCTAGAACACAATTGTTTTAATGCTTTCATGACAACATGCACATGCACTTTACCTATCTGGTATGCATTCTTGTATTGCAAGAATCTTTTGAGAGCTACAAAAATTGTCATTGTATCGCTAATGAATTGTGGAAAGGATTTTTGTACAACATCTAGTTGGATAAGCACATTAATAATTGATCCTGTTAAGCCCATTTGGGGTTGTTTATAGCCCTAGGGTCGGATTTGTGCAAATGCAATTCGCAGAGACACAAGTCTCTCTTCAAGTTCTGTAAGTGCACTTACATCTGGTAGTGGTGTATTACATCATATTTGGTTAGGCGTTGCAAAGTGTGACAGTTTTTCATTTTCAAGTGATCATTTGCATGGAAGACAAATATTGCCACTGGAAAATGTTTTATCATTTAGTGTCAAGACGAGGTATTCTGCTTCCAAATCAGGCGTGAAAGACTTATCGTTTTTTGTGAAATTCAATTGATCGCAAATTGCACATGCAATGGAAGGAGTTTCTTTAATTTGTTTCATATAGATCTGTTTTGCATCTTTCTTCCCTAGGCAAGTATGCGTAGAAATTGTTTGTTGGTTTTCATTGCTAGCAATGCATGGTATTGGATCTAGCCCACAAAATGTGATTTTTTCCTCTCGGTCAGTACCATGACCATTGTGGGATATGTGGTCGTACTTGTTTCTCTCACATATCTATTTTTTCAAGATGTGGTAGGTTAACTTATGCTTGCCACTTGAAACTAGTTTCACTTGTTGACAAGCCATGTTGGAGGTGGAATCGACATTTCTTATGAGCATTTCATCCTCACCATCTCGATGATGAAAATAGTGATTTTCTTTGTCATTCGACATGTGATGTTTGTGTTCAGCAGAAAATGCAAAAATGTGATTGTGTTGTGCACGAACAATTTTTTTTAGGTTGTGATATGTGAGTTTATGTCTAGAAGGAAGCGTACCAATGTATTTTTTTCTCTCATGTATGACCTTTTTCAAGTTGTGATAAGTTAGTCTATGTTTTTTGTTCAAGGTCTGGATGACCTCATGACAAATGGATGAGTTTCATTCTAATTAAATAGAATGTGATGCTTATGCAGATTCGACGTGGTTTGGGTGGCATGGAAATTGGATCCTGAAATGGTAGTATTTCTTATACTACCAATGTATTTTTTTCTCACACGTATGACCTTTTTCAAGTTGTGATAAGTTATTCTACGTTTTTTGTTTAAGCTATGTATGGCCTCATCACAACTGGGACGAGTTTCATTCTCATTAAATAACATGTGACGCTTATGTAGATTCGATGTGGTTTGGGTGGCATGGATAATGGACCCTGAACTAGTAGTATTTCTCATCAAAGGTTGATAATGTATATGTGTCGTATCTATTTTCATTGAGATGATGTCAATTGTTCGATCGTAGTTTGAATAAATATAGAAGGAATGGACATTACCATCTGAAAGGGCTAACCAGACTTGGATATTTACTCTGAATATGATAGATAGCCATTGCAAACATAATATGCCACTCTCTACATTTCCTTTCTCATATGGCAGTTCCATGTTTACAAGGTATTGTTGCCAACTTCCAATTGTCGACATTCTTTCTAGGAGATATGGTAAAAGGTGTTGATGCAAGCAACTAAAATCTTGTTGGCTACCGCCTATAATTGCATTGCAAAAGGATTGTATAGTGTAAAGCCGCAACAACTACACATTGAACTCTATTGCTACCAAATATCAAATTGCATTGAACAGACTATCTCCACAACTAGATGCAATAGTTGTCGCTATGTGAAATCCATGAGAGTGTATATGATGCATAATTTGTTTCCAATGTGATTCAAGGTATTTTCAAATGAGGGACAAGTAAATATGAGGTTCTCCAAGATTGCATATGGATAATTTTCTATAGAGTTGTGGTTCATAATGACCACTGACATGATTGGCATCGTGGAACAAGATGCAATATGGATCTCTAGATGACCATATTCCAATTGATATATTTATCCACTTGGACAACCACTGTATACAAAATGTATCTCCCCAAAGTCCCCTCTCATGTGCCGGAAGAATTGTAGATGCAGACAACCGCATCTTTGAAAAATACGTAGTGACATCATGTATTCCATGCAACTAGAAAATAAAATCAAATGTCAATTCGTATTGATACGAATCCAATGCCTCAATGCCACCATTTTATAAATAGCACAAGAAATAATCTATCAATCCATTTTGCAGGTCGATCGAGGAATAACGAAAATGCAATAGAACTTGAAATGCATCGAAGAGGCAATCTCCTATAGTATACGAGAATGCATCCAATCTAAAAATCTCATTTCTATGCAATACATGGTCAATGTTGTCATGTACAATGGAGTCTGTATCTATTTCATAGGACTCAACATCTATTACTTGCTTCATCTCTTAAGTTGTGATTTTCAAGATGTTTCTTAGCTATATTCAGTTTATATGCAAATAGAGAAAAAAAGAAAAAATTAAACTATAAGTGCGGAACTGCATACCAATTCCACTATGTATCCTTCAACCTTCTTCCTATCAAATTAAATCCCCCTAGTCGCTACAACATATGACAAAGAAACAAACGTACAACGAAAATGAACCAAATGGAAGAGACAACGCAAATGAAATAACACTATACATTTGCTCAGCACAAAGACCGAGTATTCAAGAAATATCATTTTTTAACCTATTCCACACGTGCATCCTATAAGCATTTCAGTGGCAGAAGATGCTTTGCAAGACATAAAGGACAACATAAAACCAACAAGTGGATGGGTTTTTTGATTCAGAGAATAAAATCATGCCCTGTTACAAGGTCGTGGTAGATGCTTGCTCCGCAATGACAACTCCAAATTCGTTTTCTAAACCCCTTTGCATTTCTATTTTTGAAAGAGATATGGCACGATATCTAGGAGGCAAAAGTTGGAATATGTGATTGGAATGGAACAACTTGGAAAAAATACACCAAATGTATGGTTTACACCTGAATAAAAAATATGAGAAGAACATTCGATTTCCTTTTTTATATTTCACTGTGGCTGCAATAGATGTGGGTTATGTGTCTAGCATCAACATTCAAAGGGGAACAAGACGTTTTGGAATGGAAAAGACTCGAAAAAATGCACCAAACGTATGGTTTCCAGGAACATAAAATATGAGGAGAACATTTGATTTCCTTTTTTATATTTCACTTTGGCTGCAATAGATGTGTGTTTTGCATCCAACATAGACATTCAAAGGGGAACAAGATGTTTTGGAAGGGAACAAACTGGGAAAAATGCACCAAGCGTATAGTTTTCAGGACCAGGAAAAATGAGGAGAAAATTTTGATTTTCTTTTTTATATGTCACTATGGCTGCTACAGAGGTGGATTTTGTATAGAACATTGACGTTCAAGAACAAGGAAAAGATTCTGGTCATAGCGGGCACACATAAATATGTTCTGCAAGAGGAGTTTGACCCAGGGATTCATAGTATTGAAAATTATTGCTTTCAAGCTGAAAATCGTAAATAACAAACAAGGAAGAGCAATGAAACCATGGCATCGAAACTTACTCGTGAACAAGGAATGATAGAAGCGCAATTCCAAACCGTGTAAACTACAACAATAGGTCTAACTGCAGATGCAGGACCCCAACCTTGCAAAGTTGAAGCAAACAAGAGCAAGCATCAAACAACAAACTAGTGAAGAAGCACCAAGAGGTCCAACTGCAGCTGCAGGACCTCAAATTTGCAAAGTTGAATCAAACAACAACAAGAAACATCAAATATTATTTTTGGGATTAACTGCATAGTGTAAGTCATTAATCTATGACCCATATTCATGAGTATTAGTCGCAACTGACCAATAATTCTCATGATTTGACTAGTCCACTTAGCACTCATTGCATCGGGTGATGCTCACAGGGGTGAAGAAATGGGATTGAAACCAACAAAATGAATCACATAGCATCAATCATCACTTCCGGGGCTTGCACCCGGTAACCAGGACTTCCCAAGTGGTCACCCATCCCAAGACGCCTCTGGCTCAAGCGCGCTTAACTATGGAGTTTTTCCCACAATCAAGCCCACTTATCG
>SNQJ01S0273098.1:0-11587 GCA_010110895.2 Picea sitchensis
AGAAATATGATATAATTCCTCATAAACTAAGAATAAGAAGCATGTGTATCCTTAACTAACAAATTTATTTTGTATAATATGCCTAACTCTAACAAAATGATTGTTTACACATTTTTTAGAAGTAAGAGATATAAGAGTATCATTTCAAGATAGGATTATAGATTAGAGTGATGGAAGATGCAAAAGGATCATTTAGTCATGAGAGACCAACCAAAGGCCCTTGCTTGAGGCTGACCTATTGTTTATATCTAGAACGCAAGTTTCTAATGTTGGGTGGAACGTCCAACGTCTACATCTAGTTGGTGAAATTTGGGTCAAATGCAAGTCTCTATGTGTTTCTCTATGATTTATTCCATTTTTTATTATTTATCTCTAATATGTGTTTATATGGAGCATGATTGTTTTCAATTTTGTGGATGGAATGTTATTGATCTCTTTTATGTTATAGAATTCCTTTTATTACTACATGTACATGAATCATGCTTCCTTATTTAACTTTTGGTATAAAAAATTGGAAATCCATCAAGAATGCAAATTCGTGAGGTACTCGAGTAGTGGGTATGTTATAGATCAGTTTTAGAGAGAATTATTTTGTTTTTTGGTGATGGGGTACTTCACATATTGGTATCATATCTCAATTTCAATTCTTGGGATGCATGGACCAGCTACAATTTGAATATCTCTTTTTTTTAGAGGTCAAGTCGGTGACGTTATGGGTAACTAAACCATTTCCTCAAAAATAGAGAAATGTTTCACAAAAATTGGAAGATTTGGAACATTTTGAATATTTTTGTCATACTATGATGTTAACAGGATGGGGATCCATGAGGCGAGGTGACCGTGCAGATAGCATGGAGCCATGGTTCCTTTTTTCCCTATGGAAAGGCCATGATGGTGAGTCATAGTGGTGGACGTTGTGGTAGCAAGGGATCTGAACATTCGGGTATTCGGGAATTCATAGGTCCTCATGTTAGTAGTTATTGAGAAGGGTCAGATGTAGGATTTCTTACACTTTTATTTGAATTGGAACTCTTACCAAATGGATTCATCAACATCTGAAGATATGAGATCCAAATATTTTCCTTATACACCTTTTTCCAGAATGTAGGATACAGATGTTGGAACCATGTCTGTCGAAACCTCGAGGTGTTTTTAATAACTCTTCTACTTTAAATTCCATGAATAATATTGGTATTCGATCTTCCATTGATCTCCACCATCTGATCGAGAAGACTTGAAGGTTCACGTACATATAGAGGAGTGGAGTGGGACCCACACATCCCCACAACAAATAGGAATATATCTTATGGTCGAATGACAAGGTGTCAAGCTAGATTTGTTAGTATGGAGATATGGAAGCTCAGATGGGTGGATATTTGGGTATTGGATAAGCCTGGATGGGTTGATATATAGGTATTGGTGAGGCACTAATGGGAGGATATTCAGGTATTGGAGAGATCAATGTGGGAGGATATCTAGAGTATAAGGGACATTTGGATATCTAGGAATCCAGGTATCCGGAGGGCCTTGCAGGTAAGTTATTATGGAAGGGTTGGATCCAAATACCTTGGCATGTGAAAAAGTTTGAGTAGAACCCTGACATAGAGGAACCACATGGAAATTGCTCCATATCTGGAGTAGTAGGACATCTAAGAATCCATGCATCAGGAAGATCAAGAATCATGACATTTAGAAGAGACCCAGATTCTGTATATGTATGTAAACTATGTCAGAACCATCATTGAATCATATTCATCAGATAAAATTCCACATCTGTTAGTTATTGGATTTATTTGGATGTCAGATGTGGGATTTAACATCTGATCTTATTGGCATCCGATGAACTTCTAGGTGAAGTTCTATGGAGAGGACCGTATTTTGGATTATATACATTACATGTAGGAATTTGGGGGTCCCGTAAGATGAGTTGTGTTGCAAGAGGTCAAATGCTAGATATGGAGCAATCACATTGGGGAATTTGGTGGCACCTAAGATGAGTGGTCAGAGAGAAGGGTCGGATGTTGGATATGAAGTATTTTATGAATCTTGTTACCATGTCAGTGAAAGGTGTAAGTGGTACCCTATCATTTGTTGAGTCAACATGTGATGTAAACAAAGTGCCATATCATAAATGTACTCATTGGTAGTTCATGGAGGTGGATGAATGATTGGATGTCATGTGGTAGTCTAGTACAGGTGGAACCTAGTCATATTGGGCCAAGAAAATTAGGAAATCAGGGCATTCAGACATCCAGGGGTCCTTGAGTTTTTTTTTTTTCCAAAGGGCCAGATGTTACATTCCTTGTGCTTTGGGTTTGAAGTGGAACCCTGACCAAAAAAAACCAGTACCATTTGGAAATATGGGTATCCGGTCATCCAAGTGTCCTTGTTGTTACTATTATTGTAGAGGGATAGATGCCATATGCCAGATTCCTTTCATTGAGTATTGGAACCTTGTAGATGAATCCTTACTCATATAGAGATCCAAGACATCCAGGAAAACCTTATGTGGGGAGTCATTGGGAGGTCAGATCTAGATGAGGATCCTTGACCCTTGAAACCGTTACCATGTGGGTAGTAGAGAATCTAGGGATACATGATTTTGGAAAGGTGCAGATCCATATTATGTCAATATTTGTTAGTTCAATGATGATAAAGTTAAATCCTATTGAAATCTAATTCAAATGATAATAATCTATAATTATGATAATTTGGAGAACTATGATATAATTATTCATAAACTTAGAAGAAAAATCAGTCGTATCCTTAACTAACAAATTTATTTTGTATAATATGCCTAACTCTAACAAATTGATTTCTTGCACATTTTGTATAAGTAAGATATATAAGAGTATCATTTCAATCTAGGATTACATATTAGAGTGATGGAACATGTATAAGGATCCTTTAGTCATGAGAGAGTAGCCAAAAGCCAACAAATCAATGTTGGTAATGCAGAGACATAATCTAATCGACACATGATTAGAGTGGAACAAACATAATTGATAGAGATTGTGAGAATATTGAGAATATAAATGTAGAGTTACAAAGAATACAATGAGAAGATGATCAGAAAACAAAACCAAATTAATGATCGGATGGTGAAAATCCTAAATAAGTTGTAGAGGTGGGTGGAGAATGGATCAAGTCCAAGACATGAAGAAACATGAATACATTAGGAAAGGATAGATAACTATAAAATATCCATTCACTCAAGAAGTGCTAATGGGACTCAGAGACATCATTTTCTTGTTCCCTCATCTAGAAAATGTTATGCATCTGAAGAGTCAAGGAGGAACCAAGAAGTGTATCATGTTAGGAATCAAAGAAGAAGATATGAGTTGGGCAAGTTTCAAGGAGAGATTAAGAAGCTTAAGACACCATTTTTTAAAGGTGCAAGAGAAAGGGAAGATGATGATGAAGCCATGTTTCTTGGGATTAGGAAGTATTTTCAATTGCACAACTACTCATCGAACCCAGAAGCCATGATTGCAATATATACCATTTGCATGGAAAATATTATATTTGGTGGGATCAATTGAAAAAATTTGAACACATTAATGAGAATAGAATCACTTGGAAGCAATTCAAGAAATATTTTCAAGAGGAGTATCCCTCAAATCCCTATTACAACAAGAATATGCAAGAGTTCTTCAAACTTAGGATGGGGATCATGACCCTGGGATAGTATGAAAAGAATTTCTTGGTAGTATTGAAGAATTTTGGGTTTATCGAGGATGGAAAGGTGAAGATACACAAGTTTATGAGTGGACTTCCTTCTTTATATAAAGAAAAAATTCAGTAGGATGAACCCAAAACAATGACATAGGCCATTAGAAGGGATACTTTCATGTATGAGCAAGGAAAAGGAAGAGAGACTATTCATAAGTCTTGGAAGGATAAGAAGAAGGTGAAATATGATTAGAGAAGCAAGGGATTGAAACCTCCTTTCAATAGAAACAATCCTAGTACAAATCAATAAGACCATCTTGATAAGAATGAATCAAAGAGGGAAGAGTCCTTCAGAAAAATGGGAATGCCACCTATAAAATGTTGGGTATGTAAAGAATATCACATGCACAAGAATTTCGTTAACAAAGAAGACAAGATGAGTACATTACACAACATCCAAGAGGCTACTACAGTAGAAGACATGGGCAGAAATATTCTAATAATATATGTATCCTTGGAAGATCGACAAATACAAAACCAATCCCATATGATTGAGGTGGAACAAAAGATCATTAATAAACTTGTTTCTATTTTAATTGATTCAGGAGCAAGCCATAGTTACATTGATCTAAAAATAGTGGACAAATTTCATTTGAAGAAAAGTAATCTTGAAAAATCACGTTTGGTTCACATAGCCACTGGAACCAAAATAAGAATCAATGAGATTGTCAAACATTGTCCAATAAATATGAATGAAGTGAGTATTAATGTTGAACTAAATATAATACCATTAGGATCTTATGGTATCCTAATTCGAATGGATTGGTTGGACAAACATCATGTTGTCTTAGATTATCATAAGAAGACATTTACATGTCTTGATGGAGGAGGAAAATAGAGCAGTATGAAAGGAATTCCAAGACCCATTTCTATAATGGAGATTTCAACCTTACAGTTGAAGATATATTTCATGAAAGGATGTCAATTGTATGCAACTCATGTGGAGTAAACAAAACAATATAAAGAGCCACACCTTGAAAAAAATTTAGTATCGCAAGAGTTTGAATATGTATTCCAAGAAATACCAAGATTACAACCAAGAAGGGATATATAGTTTTCTATTGATTTAGTACCAAACGCTTCCCTAGTATCAAATACTCCTTACATAATGCGTACACTATAACTAAAGGAATTACAAGTGCATATAAAATAATTTTTGAAGAAGGGGTATATGTTCCCAAGTGTTTCCCCTTGGGGAGGATCAATACTCTTTTTGAAAAAGAAAGGTGGGTGGTTGCGGTAATGTATTGACTTTAGATAGCTAGACAAAGCCACTATGAAGAAAAAATACCCTCTACCTAGAATTGATGACCTATTTTATCAACTAATAGGAGAAAATATATTTTTGAAGATAGACCTAAGATCGATATATCACCTTGTGAGCATCAAGAAAGAAGAAATCATTAAGACAACTTTCAGAACTAGGTATGGGAATTATGAATTTGAAGTGGTTCCATTTGGATTGATCAATGCACCAATAGTCTTTATGTGCTTAATGAATGGAATATTCATAAATTTTGAAGATAAGTTTGTCATAGTGTTCTCGGATGACATACTTATTTATTTCAAATAAGAAGAAGAATAGGAACATACCATAAGGTTGGTACTACAAGTACTAAGGGAACATCAACTTTATTCCAAGCTTAGTAAGTTATCCTTTTACCAAGATCAAATCCATTATTTGGGGCATATTATTTTAGAATTAGGTATAACAATATATCCAGTGAATATTGAAGCCATTAGGGGGGTGGCAAACACCGACGAATGTTTCAAAAGTCAAATATTTCATGGGATTAGTTGGATACTATAGGATATTTATAACAGGATTCTCAAAAATTGTGTATTCCATCACTTCTTTAGAAAATAAGGGAATTAAGTTTGAGTGGACAAAAAAATGTGAAGAAAAGTTTAATTTCTTGAAAAAATTACTCACTAGTGAACTAGTATTGAAGATTACTAACCCCAATGAGAATTTTGTGGTATGTACAGATGCATACAAAGAAGGACTTGGTGGAGTCCTCACTCATATTGGGTATTTCATTTGGTATTAATCTATAAATATTAAATATCATGAAAGGAATTATTCCACACATGACTTGGAGCTTGCTTCCATAGTCCATGCACTGAAAATGTGGAGGAATTACTTAATGGGGAAGAAATTTGAGTTGAGGATAGACCAGAATGGTCTGAAGTCTCTCTTTGAACAACGAAATTTAAATTCCAGGAATACAATATGGTTGAAATTATTAAGTGATTACGACTTTGACATCACTCGTATCAAAGGAAAATGAAATAAATTTGTTGATGAACTTAGCAGAATAATACATCTCATGCATGCTACAACCATTAACATGCACAATTAAAATTCAAAGAGCATAATTTTAGATGTTGTTGTTACAAACCAACATTACCTATAGGTAAAAGAAATATTACAATAGGAATATTTAAAACAAATATTCAAGGATTACAAGATGAGGGAATATGGTATACTGATGCATAAGAACATAATCTATGTCCCTGATTCTGGAGAAATCATGAATTTGATTCTAAAGGGAATGCATAATGTTCCATATGCCAGACATCTCGATTATCATAAAATAATTGAAACATTAAGAAACCATTAATTTTGGTTGGGATTGAAGAAGAACATGCATGATCCTAACAATGTTGTTGATTGGAATTTTATTTAGGTCGATCGAAAAGGAGACTTGTACCTCCAACCGATGAGCATATTGGAAAAAAAATTCAAAGTGCTTCAAAATCACGTCATAGAATTGGTAAACGTTCAGTGGACATGCTAAGTTATTGAATATGTTACTTGGGAGCACAAATATGTTATGTGGAGAGTATAATTGAATGCGCATGATTTTATGAGATGTTCCATAAACTCATCATGTGGGTGCAAAGAACACACAAACCTGGTCCCTAGAAGCCTCTTCTACAAACATGATCCCATGTGAGAATCGTTTTTTCCACTACTAGTCGAAGGAAGGTGACCACTTTAATCTAGAGTTTTCCTTTCTGAAATCTCCTTCAGATGTCCTCCTCAGAGAGATTTGAGTGGTGAGAAGCTAAATGATAATATTCATTGAGGGTAAAATTTCTCGTAGGGTGGTAACCCCATCTAAGTTTGCGAGGTTGGGAGGAGACTCTGATTTTTCTTTGATTGAGGAGCTGCAATAGGGATGGAAGAAGGGGGTGCATTGGAGGGGAAGGTGGTCCCATTCTATGTGCCATGATTGTCACTCATAATTTGTTGATGTGGGGGTCTGATAGTTACTGACATGCTGACCTAGAAGAGTCTAGAGAGAAATTTTTAATTGGTGTAAACAATGATCAGAATAAATAGTTGGAATCTATTTCTAAGATTCATCGTAGAAAAGAGTTGTTTTTTCATTACATATTTCCCATAAGTTGTGTTATTGAATGATCGATCTATTTTTCCAACCTAATTTCCAAATGAGGGAGCCATAGGTAGTGTCTATCATATGTATGAGCTCCAATGGGTCTAGTTATTCTGCATATTTATATTTCCATAGTCTACTCTGTATCTCTCTTGTTGGTTGCATCTATATCCACCAAGTTTTTCCCCCAAAGTTTTGTTGAGAACTTCAGAATCCTGGAGGTAGAATCATCCCTTTGACTTGGCTAGACATATGGTGTTTTAGGCTAAGAAGGCCCATTTTTTTTAGGATTGGGATCCTTTCCATATGAATTTTCTTCAAATTCTTCTAAATTCCTTAATAATTCTCTTAGAGGTTGCTAAGGTTGAAAAACAATATAACAAAATCACTTGGAAAACAAATTTAAGAAGCACCAATATACTGGCAATGTTGAGGGGGTGAAAGGCCCAGTTCAATATCTTTTTACTGAGTTGTGAGGGGAAATATTTCCATGATCTAGTGTAGACTCTAGAATTAAGCAAGGTAACCCCTAGGTACATGGATAGAATGGATCTCCTAGAGAATCCAAAGGTATAAGTGATATGAAATTGGACAGAGAGGGGGGTGTTGAAAAAGAAATTATGAGATTTGAGATGGTTAATAGAAGTACCATAGGATTCCATGAAGTTATCGAGAATTTTTTTTAAGGCTCCGGCTTCACGGGAATAGGGGATACCCATTAACATAGTGTCATAAATAAATTGGTTATGATTAAGGGGATTATTTTATTGGTGGAGAGACAATCCTTGGAGCTTACGATTAGCTACAACAACTTTGAGGTTGCATCCAAACCCTTCAAACATAAGAATGAAAAGGAAAGGGGAGAGGGGATCACCTTGCCTAATACCGTGAGAGGGGAAAAAGGGAGGGGACGGGGTGCCATTGATCAAGAGGGAAAATAATGTTGAGGAGATGAGATCCATGATCCATCTAACCCAGTCCCGACGAACCCCAAAATGTAGGAGGATTTCCTTGATGAATTGACATCTTACCTTATCAAATGATTCGTACATGTCCAACTTGATGAGAATCCCAAGAGTTTTGGTAGTTTTCAAGGAGTTATCAAACTCATGAGACAAAAGGATGATATGTAAGGTTTGGAAACCTTCAACATATCCATATTTTTCAAGAGCAACAAGAGCGGGAAGAAGGGGCTTAAAGTGTAAGGAAATGACATTGGAGATTATTTTGTAGATGAGATTACATAGGGCGATGGGGTGAAATTTGTTAGGGTCGGATATCTTCTCTTATTTGGGGATTAGAGTAAGAAAAGTAGCATTCAAGGATATAATAAACCTTGAAATTATTTGGGATTCCTGAACAAGAGCTAAAACATCCCATTTAATAATCAACCAACAATGATGAAAGAAATATGAAGTGTTGCCATCATGTTCGGGGGATTTTCCTATAGGTAGAATGATGTTGCATGCTTCAACTTCAGAAAGGGAAATGGGTCTAATGAGAATTAAATTCTAGTCCTCAAAGATCATGCAAGGGATATTTTTGAAAATAGTATCGATGACCTCCGTTTGATTTGGTTGAGGATCAGTGAGAAATTCCTGAAAGAAAGAAGTTATCTCTTGTTCAATATACAAATGAGAGGTGATATTTTTACCTTGAATGGAGATAAGATGGGTGATGCAGTTGGATTGATGCCTCTGGATCATTACAAAATGAAAGAAATTGGAATTACATTCACCTTCCTTCAGCTATTGAATTCTCGATTTGTCTCTAGTGAATTTCTTCTTACTTTTTTCTTTCCTCAATTTGATCAGCCTAAATTTTTTCCTACTGAGCCAGCTCTGGTGATTGACCATGGGATATAATATGTTCTTGAACCAACTCCATTTGAGATTTAAGGATCCTTTGAAACTATAAAATACCCCCAAATAATATCTTATTCCATATTTTGATGTGTTGCTTGAGGGTCTTAAGACGTTGTTGGAAATCATACATAAGAGATCCATTATTTTGTTTTCCCCCTTCCCACCAAGTTTTGACATTGCTAAGAAAGTAAAGATGAGAGAGCCAAAAATTCTCAAACCTAAAGGGATTTTTCCAGGGTTTACCAAGGGTGTTGAGGGAAATACATATTGGCCAATTATATGATCCTAAAAAAGGGAGGATAGTGGCTTCCACGTGAATTACATAGAGAATAACATATTTGGAGATTAAAAATCGATCTAGATTGAATGCAACTTGTTGAAAATATTCCCTGCGATTATTCCATGTGAAAGTGACATTACTAGTTTGTAGATCATTTAGCTAATGACCTTGAATAAAGTCTTTGAAATCCATATGCTCCTAATCTAGTTGTTAGAGACCTCTTTTATTTTCCTCCAGAGCAGAGATGAGGTTGAAGTCAATGCCCATTATCCAGAGGTGAGAATGGATTAGTTATGTTGTATACTACAATTAATATAGAAATTTAATCTTTTCCCTCAATTGTTGTGGTCCATAAACATTAGTGATGAAGTATTTGGTCTCTTCCTCCAAAGGCCGTAACTTTGTTTATATGTTTTATTTTGTAATATCCCCCGGTAGTGCCCCAGTTATATTATGAATTGTAATCATGTTTTGTAGGATGGTGATTTGAGTATTGATAAGATGGTGGGATTATGTGTTTATTAGGTCGGAGAGCCTAAGTGTTAAGGCTAGGAGCCTGATTTTGTATATGTAATTATGCATATCATTAATATAATATATAAACATCATTGTGTGTCAACCGACCATGAAGAAAGAGTGATGGGGGACTAAGATTCCATGGAATGGGTAAGGGAGAGGGGACTGAAAGGTTGGAAAGAGGGGATAAGCTTAGGGGGCTTAAGTCCTTGGGAATAATAATTTATTGTTATTCCAAAGTGGTATGAAAGACATGTTTCTTTATCCTAAGTCTTAGGAGAGGCAACACATGCAGCTCCAACATGTGCAAAAGGGAACGCGTACTTGATGGAGTGCATGAAGATTCATGGGTGACATGTGTCGGCCCAGGAACATGCAATTTAACCCAAGAATTGATCCATGAGGGGGGTTTGTCCTCCATTCTTCTGTCGGCTTTCTGAATCGTTTGAGTCTGTGAATGACCTCTACTTAATTTTCTTGTCATGCATTCTTGAAAAATAGAACTGTGAAGCCGACTGGTGTATTCCCATGAATCCTGTGGCCTCTGTATTCAACCTTTGCAAACCTCACATAGCTCTAAAACCTGAAATCGTGAGACCTTTGTGATCGACTAGTGTATTCCTGTGAATTTCGCCTAGTCTCTGTGTTTGGTCTCCATCATCGACCTATGCATAACATTCTTGTCACTCACCTTGAAAACCAGTGGCAAACCCGTGGACTGATCCATGTCTCCTGTGTGTCATGTGAACTTGGTTTATCCATTCTACAAATCTGAGTTCGTGCTTAACTGTTTGGGTTGTTGTCTTCTGAGAAACCTGACCATACTGTTAGGACCACACAATGTACCTTTTTGCCTATACTTTTTGCCACTATTACACTCTTGATCACCTACACTTAAACTCATATTATCACTTTATCTTATCATTCCAAAGGTATACAACGTCCCTTCTCATTACTATATGTTTAATCTATTTTGCATAATATTTTACATCACTCTCGTACCTGACCATTGATTAGAAATGCATAAGTGTTCAAAACTGCAGATTAGCATTTGAGGCCTGTTGCTGAAACACAAAATTGTCACACAGTCCAAGATCGATGTTGCTGAAACATAGAACTGATGCTGAAACACAGAGCTGCTATACATTCCAAGGTCGCAGATGCTGAAACACAGAGCTGCTATACAGTCCAAGGTCGCAGATGCTGAAACACAGAGTTGTTACACAGTCCAGAGTCGCAGATGCTGAAACACAGAGCTGTTACACAGTCCAGAGTCGCAGATGCTGAAACACAGAGTTGTTACACAGTCCAGAGATGCAAATGCTGAAACACAGAGGAAACCGCCAGGACCAACGATGTTGAAACACAAAGCAAGCCATTACAGTTAGTGGTCAACAAGCACCAACTGTCGCTCCTACATAAGAATGCTAACACAGTCAAGAGCGCAATTCACGTGGCTGAAACAACCCGTGAATTGCGATGCTGAAACAACATCAACATCAACGAGAAGAAGTTGTTACTCCAACCGTAACAACAATACCTCATTCAGATCCTATAATAGCATCCTGTTGCGTGAGACTAGGACATCCTATTCTGGTTTAGAAAGTAGATCCGACTAAGGATAGGACTCAGATATACATTGTAATTTTTTATCAATTGTATCGAAGGGGTTCCCTCTTTAAATAAGAGGAAATCACCATTCGAGGGATCCAAGTTTTATGTATTGAGAAAAGATTCAGAGAGAGGGACGTACTTCAATCCCAGATTGTAATGTGGTATTTTGATAAATA
>SNQJ01S0273100.1:0-11587 GCA_010110895.2 Picea sitchensis
AACAAGTCTATGGTTGGGTGGACATCCTTCCCAAGCAGCTGGTTGCATAAACATTTTATAAAAGATAATTGTTTATCTATTTGTTGAGTTATTCCATGAATTTAATTGTTGTTCTTAACTCTATATATGTGAATGGTTAATTGTTGTTGTGAATGATTTATTAGCTACATTCATAGTCATTTAGAGTGATGTAGATTCATTTAATAATGGGTATTATAAATTAGTTTAATATGTGTTTAAATTGTAGCTGGGAAGCTACTTGATTTTGATTAGCAAAATAAAAGTTCATTTTTATGTGTATTTCCACATAGTAATGTTCCCTGGTTAAGCTAGGGAACGTTACAAAAGGAAAGGATAAACAAGTGGATGACATAATCAATAGGAGAGTGCATTAGATGAATTCTATGACCATTATCATATATATGATTGATTTAAAAGACACAATTTTAGAGGTTGCAACTTCAGATCAACACTATTTGCAAATAAAAGAAGCATTACAACAAGACAATTTTTAGTAGAAATTTAAGGATTATGAGTTGAAAGAGGATGGATTCCTCATGTAAAAGGGATTATATGTGCCAAAGTCTGAAAATATGGAAAATATAGTGTTGAGGGAAATGCACAATGTTCCTTATGTTGGGCACCCAAGATATTAAAAATCAATAGTAGTTGTAAGAGGCCAATACTTTTGGCCAAGAATGAAGAAAGAGGTAGTTTATTACATATCCATATTCATAGAATGTCAAAAGGTAAAGGAAGAACATATACATCCAAATGGAATGATACAACCATTTCCCTTTCCTGAGTGGAAATTGGAAGTTTTAATAGTTGATTTTATTACTAAGCTGCCTAGAACAATGAAGCAGTGCGATTCCATCATGGTAGTGGTGGATAAATGAACTAAGGATGCACATTTTATTCTAGTGAAGACAAATCACAAGGAAGACAACACTTCATAAATTTACATGAAGGAAATTCTCATGCTACATGGAGTGCCCAAGGAAATCATTTTTTACAGAGGTCCCAAGTTCACATCAAATTTCTGGAAGGGTTTGTTTAACGAATTTAGGACATATTTAAATTTCAGTACATCATATCACCCAAATTAAAACGAACAAACAAATAGGACCAACCAGATAATTGAATATATGCTAAGAATGTGTGTAATAGACCAACCTTCCATGTGGGAATATTACCTCCATGTAGTTGAATTTTCTTACAATAATGGGTATCATAAATCATTGAAAATGAGCCCATTTGAATCCTTGTATGGCAGAAAATGAAACATGCCAATGAGTTGGGATAACCCAATAGACAAATAAATTATTGGGATAGAATTGATAAGGGAAATGGAAGAGTAGATGGTAAAGATCATGAATAATTAAAATATTTTATAGGACAAGAAAAAGAGTTATAAAGATAAGAACCAGATATATAGGGAATTCAATGTGGGTGAGCATGCATTTTTAAATTAAAATCTAAAAGAAGCTCGTTAATATTGAGAAGTTTCCCAAAGTTGGGAACAAAATATTGTGGGACATTTGAAGTCTTGAGGAAGATATGACTAGTTACATACATGCTTGCATTATCTGCATCCATGAGAATTCATAATGTGTTTCATGTGTCTTTATTAAAGAAATATGTGTGTGATGCTAACCACGTAATTGATTGAACTGTGATCCAGGTGGAGCATGAAGGGAAATTTTGGGTGGTATCCATGCACATCCTTAATTGAAAAGGTAAAGGTTCTTCAGAACGAAGCCATCATCTTGGTAAGGTTCAATGGGCCTGCTATGGTCCTAAAGAAAACACGTGGGAGAATGAGGAGACCATGTGGGAGGAGTACCTTTAATTTTTTTGTAAATTTTGAAGAAAACTAAATGTACATAAGTGTGCAAGGCTCCATTTTGGTAGTTGGAGTTCTTGGATCAACATTTCAGAGACTTCCTGTCTGATCTCCACTGAAGCCTTGGAAATAAAGTGGTACAACTTGAGGGACTATGGTGTAGAGAAGGGGGAACACTTCCTTGGGTTGTGTAGGTTGAGGAGAACAAGAAAATGTTAGTTGGAATTGCTGCAGAAGTTGTGAACTTGCAAAAGTATTGAGTATTATGATGTAAAATTGTGTATATGTATTTTGGTACGGTGTTGTGCATTGAGGACAGTACAATTTGTAGGGGGAGGGGAATGTAACATCCTTAATTTTAATCCCCAATTTAATGATGTATAATGTAAATATGCTATATGGTCACGGGCCCGATGAAGTAATATGTAAACATTATATATCGAAATAATAAAATAAAAATGTAATGCTTGTTGCAGATGGAAACAAAGAAAGTAATGGGGGATAATTTTCCACAAGATAGGGAAAGGTCTAGGAGAGGGGTCCAGGGGGGGGATATTATTCATGGGTATTAATCCCAACCCACATTTTTGAATTTTATTATTATTGCGTATAAAATTTCTAATTCTCACTTGAGTGTATCAAATAACCAATCATTAAACACATGTAAGAATGTGGGTTGAAAAGTCACTTCAGATAGTTAATGAGAGCATGGGGGTTGATTACAATCAACATTGGGGAATGTGAGAGTCAACATACATGGGAAAAAGGAAAATTCATATGGGAAAATATGAGTTTTTTATAGGCATTTTTTGGGATAACAAGGGAGTGCAGAGTGTAGGAGCTTGAAGGAAACCTTAGTGGGCATGTGTCGTAGTTGTTTTGGAGTGGAAAATGCATGAAGAAGCAGGCTATTAGGTCTGTAGAGTGAATTTTTTGGTGTTAGAGTATTCCTTAGAGAAGTGAGTTGTTGCTGTGAGATTTCCTATTGCAGCTGATATCCTTGGATTCCCCAGCAAGAGATATTCCTAGCCAATCCGTGTTGGAGCCTTGGAGGGAAGTGGGAAGGTCTGAGGAACCATGTGCATTGAAGGGGGATCCCATTCCTCGAGTTGTGCAGGTTGAGGGGAAGAGAGTTGGTGGATTGGGATGGCTGTAGGAAAATTAGCTTGTTGTGGGTTGTATTGGGATGTGAGTGGACAATGGAAAGACACCCTTTCTTGTGGATTTGTAGTCCTAGCTCATGGCTGATTTACTGCTAATATTTGGAGCATAAAATCTATCATTGGGTGGAACATTCGTCCTCTACAACTAGTTGCATATTTGGTTTAAAATATAAGTTTTTTATCTCTATTACATTTCTTTTAATTATTGGATTTATTTGCTGTGCATATACTCTACTCTTGAGTGAATTTATATGCTGCTATGTGTATGTATATTTGGCTGAAATTCATAATGCTTCTAAATTCTTGTTAAATCCTCAATGCATTGCAAGTTGTTACGGGTTTTAATATTTGTGTGCTTACTCAGAGTTTGAGAAATAATAATATGTTGTTGAATATGATTTTATTAAATTGCATTCATGTTTAAATTAATGCCATTAGATGTATGAACGTTTTAAGCATGATGTATTGCATTTAAATTAATAGTATCATAATTTTTTTATAAATTTAATAGTGGGGAACATTACAAAAGGATTCAGGATCATTCCTAACCTTCACATCTTTCGTATCCTATCTTTTGATGAGATCCTCATATTTGGGACCGCAATATACAAAACTAAATGTTTGGAAAACATCTTAAGACTATTATCATATTCTACCAAAATGGAAATAAACCACATGAAATCCTCTATAGACTTATTTCATGTCCCCCAGGTCATCCTATAATTAATCCTTAAGTTTCTCCCCTTATCTCTGGGATCCACTAAGGAATGCATAAAATATCTCAATTTCTTGTTGAAGTAAAAAGATTATCACTACCAAGATTTTCTATGGTTATATGACAATCTAAAGAAAAGAGTCTCCCTTTGGTGTAATAGATGGATCTCAATGGTAGGTAGATTGGTACTCCTAAAGAGTGTGTTGTAGGAAATTATGATATATTATCTCTCTTTGGCTTATATCCCAAAAATGATGCTCAAGAATAATCAATAAGTTGTTCCTTCATTTATTGTGGTCTAGTGATAAGAATTATCAACACATACCCCTCATCAAAAGGGAATCCATTTTGTGCCCAAAGTATACTAGTGGTTGGGGGTTGAAATACTTGCAATTATTCTCCATGGTATTATCTTCCAAAGGGGAATGGTACCTAATAAAAAAAAGGCGATTTCGTAGTAGTGCATGGTCCTGAGATACATCCACCCACAATCAATCACTGGTTGGATTAGATCCTCCTCCAAGAAATATTTAGGTGGTTTAATATTTTGGAAGGCTATTATTATAATTTTTGATATGGTTGGAACCCACTTGGCATGGGTTCCAAGCATTGAGCACAATGTTATAGTAGGTAGAGATATTTTTTTTGGCATTCCAGTAGGCCATCACTTTCCACACGATACGATAAAGGTGTTAAGGAAATAAGGTTGATGTTTTCTGGTAGATTCCTATGATCCCATTGGAATTTGCGATGAAAATCAATTATGGATTTGGGACTGAAATGATCTATACATAGATATATGGAATCAATTTAGTTAGACATTAATATCCAATGATCTTAGCCTGCCAGATGGAAATAACAAACTTGTCTAGGATATAAACATTTAAGGTAGCTCCTATAGATTTAAAATGGGATACAATACCATATCCATGTAGGTTGGAGATGACAATTCTCCTTGGTGGTGGCGTGGTATTTGGAAATTGTAGGTTCCTTTGAAAAAATTAAAATTTCTTGTCTTTCTCTATGCAATTGCATTCTAATTTGGGAAAACCTCCTTAGAAGGGGCAAGGACCTCAATATGTGCTTTGTATGTAGGGATAATGCATAATTAGTTTATCATCTATTGACATCTAGTCATTTTTCGGAGGTATGAAAGGCATTTATATCCCTAAGTTATTGTACCCCTTGAGATGGGGATTCCTTAGAAGAATCTTGGAATGCATGGTTTGATGCTTAGAGTATCCATAAGGCCCCTTTCCCACTTCCCTTACACATGATGTATGCACTTTTTATAACACAAAATGAAGCTATATTTATGGACAAAAAACCCATCTCGCTACACATACTATACAAATTCAAGTTCTCAATGTCAACAAGATTTCAAAAATCCAATCCATCCTTCCTCTGAGTGATCCCTCCATTAGAGATCAACCATGATAGGGATTACTATTTTTGCAACGGGGCATCAGAAGGAAATTTAGAACAAAATAGGGATGGTGTCTTTATTCACTTGGGAAATAATTATGTGTCTTTTCAAAGAGGAACAAGGATTAATACAAATAACTATGTAGAAGCAATGGGTTTATGTGCCATCCTTTCTATTTCCCTTGACCTTGAAGTCTCATTTCTAGTGGTATTCTTGATATCTAGGGTTGTATGAAACTAGATGAACAACATGACCTAATGCACACATATTGTTCTCTCTCACATTATGGATAGAGAAAAGGATGTGCCACACAAATTTCTCCCCATCCACATAAATAAAATCTATAGAGAACATAAAAATGAAGCATACATATATTCAAAGGAAGCATGTGATCTAATAAAAGGTAAATTGATTTTGTTTTACAAGGATAATCAAGGCTCTAGCTAAAGGCACATGCATATTGTTTTGTAATTTCTCCTTTATTTTCAAATGAGAGGAAGATAAAATGGTGTCTTTATGAAAACACTCTTGATTATCTTATGTAATCAATGGTTTTCCTTCAAAACATTAATATGTTTTAGTGAAGACAAAATTTGAGGTTGAGGCAATTTATGCTTTCCACAATTGTTTTTGATATACATTGTGTTCTTTTCCATAGCACTATACACACATTAGGTGTACTTATCTTGAACACTACTCTATCCCAAAGGACAATAAGACTCTTTTTTATTACTCTATCCAAAAGGATAATAAAAATCTTTTTTATTTTGAGTTTGCTCAGTGTTGACAATGCTCCAAGGCTTGTGATGGTCATGACTTTTTACCAAAAAAGGAATAAAATATATAGATGTTTTTCTCCAAGATATTTAAGGCATGATCATACTGATTTACAAACTATGTTTATAATCTAAGTTTGTTATTGCTATCATGCAATGAGCCATCGATTAATAATCATTCCCAACACATTGAGAAATACCAGACCCATAACACAAAGTGTTCAAGAAAACCAGAAATTAATGAACCCACACCAAATCCACTAAATTGAAACAATTGCACACATATTGCAACATTTAATGGGCATCTTAATTAAGCTCCAGAGAAAAATACACAGGGGTGACCTATACAAATATTTTGTGTATTGTTACTCACTGACAATGCAAAATTGCATATGGCCATGGCTCAGATGAACCTTTTCTCATTTTGGATATGCTCCTTCACTCCTTCGTCCATTGATATTCAAGTTGGTTTCCCTCTTTGAGCTCTCATTTTTTCTACTGTCCTCCCTAGTTCTCCTTGCATCTCCTTTATTTTTTACTACAACCTTAATTTATTTTAATGGGGTGCCTTTGCAAGGCTAACCCTAAAAAAGGTTCATTTCCCCTTCCATTCTTGCCAAAAACAGAAAATAAAATAAAATAAACAATTACATGTTTATTACAAAATTTACAAGAGCTTTGATAAGGATCCAATTTGGAGCAGACTTTGGCTTTGTTGCACATAAATAGTACTTATTGCATCTTCCTTATTGTCGATATATGGTTCTCCTTATTTTTCACTATGGAACTCTTCAACAACTTTGTATCCTTTTTTTATCTTGCAGAAGATGAAATTGAGTAGTAGTAATGATACTTATTACATAAATGGAAGATACTCAATTTTCTCTTTCAACTTAGACATCATACCCAAATTTACATTCACTACTCACAAAGTTCATTGGGTAAAGTATTGATCTCTCCTCTTCATGCTCATGACAATCCGTATCAGTGTCATAAATGAAATCACCATTAGAGTATATTTGATCTTGGAATTACAAAGATAAGTAGAAAAATGATATGATTCCATGATGATATTAGAGACATCACTATTGTTGCCACGCTTAACATCTTTGTCTACTTCTTTCTTAACCAAGGTAAACACCAAGAATAGAAAGTAACATTGTTGCAATTAAAATCAACATTGGCTCCCATGTCTCTTGTAACAAAAGAAAGTTTTGTAATTTCTTGGTCTTATAAACTTCCAAGACTACAACAATATTGTCCCATAGAGTTTTGGTATACTTTAACAAATTAAATCTATAAAATCCGGTGGGGTGTAGAACTCTTATGATTCAATATGATTATATTGGGTAGTTTTATAGTCAAAGTTCTAATCAATCCAAGAATTATAATTTTGGATAAATTTTTTACAAGTTAGCTTAATTAATTAAAAAAACAAACTCTCTTAATTAATAAGAATAAAGTCATATTCATTTAAAAAACAACAATAATAAAAAAATAATAAAAAGTTGAATGCAGTAATAAATAAAGTTGGGTTTAATTGTAGCTAGCTTCTTTACAACCTATTGAGGTGTTAGTGTGTGATGAGAAGTTATGCGATCCCTTAATTAATGATGTGCTAAGTTTTTTCCTTTTTTCCTGGCATTTTTTAGGGGGATATTTCAATGTTTAAATCTGTATAATTCAAGTGATCTAGGGTTTTTCAACATGCTGAATCCATTTTTGAATTCAAAAATGCAATTTCAAAAACAAAAAGTTGTGATTTTGTACGGATTTATATTGTGAGATTCCGGTGAGGAGAGAAAAAATCCAGAAAAGTTAGACAACTCAATTAATTAAAAAAAATAAAATCCACTTAATTAATAAAAATAAAGCCAATTTGATTTAAAAAACAACAACAACAAAAAATAGAATGAAATAATAAATAAAGTCCCCTTAATAAAAAAACAACAATAATAAAAAATAAAATGAAATGAAATAATAATAAATACTCAAGACGCCATACAAACTCTTAAAAGGTGGAAACCCTAGCATAATCTTAAAATCCTTATAATTGTAACTTAATAATAAAATTGGTATATAAGACCCATTGTTTTTGGAATAAGGCCCCATATAAACTCTTAAAAGGATGAAACCCTAGCATAATCTTAAAATCCTTATAATTATAATTGTAACTTAATAATAAAATTGGTATATGAGACCCATTGTTTTTGGAATAAGTACCCCTCATCTATTTGACTACATTTTATTATTTTCAACTAGTTACCCATAATAAAGGCCCACAACCCCATACAAACTCTTAAAAATGTTGAACAACTAGATGAACAACATGACCTAATGCACACAACTAGATGAACAATTAGATGAGCAACATGAACTAATGCACACTTCTTGTTCTCTCAAATTATGGATAGAAAAAATGATGTGCTACACAAATTTCTCCCCATCCACATAAATAGAATCTTTATAGAACATAAAAATGAATCATACATATATGCAAATGAAGCATGTGATCTAATAGAAGGTAAATTAATTTTGGTTTACAAGTATGATCAAGGCTCTAGCTAAAGGCATGGGCATACTATTTTGTAATTTCTCCTTTATTTTCAAATGAGAGGAAGATAAAATGGCGTATTTATGAAAACACACTTGATTATCTTATGTAATCAATGATTTTCCTTTAAAACATTAATTTGTTTTAGTGAAGACAAAATTTGAGGTTGAGGCAATTTATGCTTTCCACAATTGTTTTTGATATACATTGTGTGATTTTCCATAGCAATAATTTGTGTACACACATCATGTGTACTTATCTTGAATACTACTCTATCCCAAAGGACAATAAAACTCTTTTTTATTTTGAGCTTGCTCAGTGTTGACAATGCTCCAAGGATTGTGATGGTCGTAACTTTTTACTAAAAAAGGAAAATTTACGAACTGTGTTTACAGGCTAAGATTATTATTTCTATCATGCAATGAGCCAACAATTAATAATCATTCCCAACACATTAATAAATACCACACCCATAATAGAGATTGTTCGAGAAAACCACAATTTAATGAACCCACACCAAATCCATTAAGTTGAAACAATTGCACACATATTGCAACATTTAATGAGCATATTAATTAAGCTCGGGAGAAAAATACATAAGGGTGACCTATACTGAGATTTTGTGTATTGTTACTCACTAACAATACAAAATTGCATATGTCCATGGCTCAGAGGCACCTTTGCACATTGTGGATAGGCTCCTTGACTCCTTCATCCATTGATATTGAAGTTGGTTTCCCTCTTTGAGCTCTCATTTTTGCTACCGTCCTCCCTAGTTCTCCTTGCATCTCCTTTATTTTTCACTACAACCTTCATTTCTTTTAATGAGGTGCGTTTGGAAGGCTAGCCCTCACAAAGGTTCATTTCCCCTTCCATTCTTGCCAAAAAGAGAAAATAAAATAAAATAAACAATTACATGTTTATTACAAAATTTACAAGAGGTTTAACAAGGATACAATTTGGAGCCGACTTTAGCTTTGTTGCACATAAATATTACTTATTGCATCTTCCTTACTGCCAGTATATGGTTCTTCTCATTGTTCACTATGGAACTCTTCAACAACTTTGTATCCTTTTTGTATCTTGCAGAAGATATAACTGAGTAGTAGTAATGATACTTATTACATATATAGAAGATACTCAATTTTCTCTTTCAATTTGTACATCATACCCAAATTTACATTCACTACTCACAATGTTCATGCTCACCACAATCCGTATCAATGTCATAAATGAGATCACCATCAAAATATATTTGATCTTGAAATTGCAAAGTTTTATAAATCCCTTCATAATATTTTTTATCCTAATCAACTTGATAAGTAGAAAAATGATATGATTCCATGATGATATTAGAGACATCACTATTGTTACCACCTTTAACATCTTTGTCTACTTCTTTCTTAACCAAGGTAAACACCAAGAATAGAAAATAACATTATAGAAAATAACATTATTGCAATTAAAATGAACATTGGCTCCCATATCTCTTGTAACAAAAGAAAGTTTTGTAGTTTCTTGGTCTTATAAACTTTCAAGAATACAACAATATTGTCCCGTAGAGTTTTGGTATACTTCAACAAATTAAAATCTATAAAGTCCTCGTGGAGTGTAGAACTCTTATGATTCTATTGATTAGTTTTATAGTAAAATTTCTTGTCAATCCATGAATTTTGGATAAAGCTTTTGCAAGTTAGCTTAATTAATTAAAAAAACAAACTTTCTTAATTAATAAAAATAAAGTCATATTCATTTTAAAAACAATAATAATAAAAAGTAGAATGAAATAATAAATGAAGTTGGTTTTAATTGTAGCTAGCTGTTTAATGATCTTTTAATTAAGTGTGTGATGAGAAGTTATGTGATCCTTTAATTAATGATGTGTTAATTTTTTTTTTTGGGGGGGCATTTTTTATGGAGGATATTTTAGTGTTTAAATTTGTATAATTCAAGTGATCTAAGGGTTTTTCAACATATTGAATCCATTTCTGAAATCATAAATACAATTTAAAAAACAAAAAGTTGTGATTTTGTAAGGATTTATATTGTGAGATTTAGGGAAGGAGAGCAAAAACTCAGAAATGTTAGACAATTCTTTAATTAATTAAAAAAATAAAGTCCACTTAATTAATAAAAATAAAATCACTTTGATTTAAAAAACAACAATAATAAAAAATAGAATGAAATAATAAATAAATTTCCCTTAATAAAAAAACAACAATAATAAAAAATAAAATGAAATAAAATAATAATAAATACTCAAGAGGCCATATAAACTCTTAAAAAGCGGAAACCTAGCATGCTGAATCCATTTTTGAAATCAGAAATAAATTTATATTGTGATATTTCTAGGAGGAGAGCAAAAACCCAGAAAAGTTAGACAACTCCTTAATTAATTAAAAAAATAAAATCCACTTAATTAATAAAAATAAAATCAGTTTGATTTAAAAAACAACAATAATAAAAAATAGAATGAAATAATAAATAAAGTCCCCTTAATAAAAAAAACCAACAATAATAAAAAATAAAATGAAATAAAATAATAATAAATACTCAAGAGGCCATACAAACTCTTAAAAAGCGGAAACCCTAGCATAATTTTAAAATCCTTATAATTGCAACTTAATAATAAAATTGGTATATGAGACCCATTATTTTTGGAATAAGACTCCATAAAAACTCTTAAAAGGAGGAAACCCTAGCATAATCTTAAAATCCTTATAATTATAATTGTAATTTAATAATAAAATTGGTATATGAGATCCATTGTTTTTGGAATAAGACCCCATATAAACTCTTAAAAGGCCGAAACCCTAGCATAATCTTAAAATCCTTATAATTATAATTATAACTTAATAATAAAATTGGTATATAAAACCCATTGTTTTTGAAATAAGTACCCTCATCTATTGGAATACATTTTATTATTTTCAACTATTTACCCATAATAAAGAAGGCCCACAACCCCATACAATCTCTTAAAACGGCTGAAACCCTAGCCTAATTTTAAAATCCTTATAAAATCTGAACTTAATATTCAGATAATTTTATGGTTGTAATTTTACGATTTTCAACTCAACAGAGAAGAGAAGTTTGCTATATAAGAG